>BGNK01000832.1:165896-195922 GCA_003297005.1 Symbiodinium sp. clade A Y106 | reverse complement strand
TTCTCTCTTATTTACGCAGCCAACATGTCAGCTTGAGCTTCTGCAGGATTCAGAGACAACGACAGCAACAATGTTGCGCAGCTATGCCATTGATCAAACGAAGCAAGATAATCCGGCACAGTTGCGACTGCAATTGGTAAGACTTTACACGCAGCAGGTTTCAACTTGACTGTTGAAAGCGAATGTGTGTTCAAGGCAGGCAGTAACTGGGCGCTTCCCTTGTCCAGCTGCATCTAGGGAAGAACTGGTGGCATTGGACGGCATNATGTGTGTTCAAGGCAGGCAGTAACTGGGCGCTTCCCTTGTCCAGCTGCATCTAGGGAAGAACTGGTGGCATTGGACGGCATTTCTCGATCCGTGCCCAGATTTGCGACTCCAAGAACGGTTCTCCGGCACCAAAATGCGGGCCCGTTTTCTGAGCCTTCGGTAATTGTGCCAATACTAGAAGGCTCCAGAAACGGGCTCGAATTCCGGGCCCATTTTTGGCCCCGCTTTCATCCTTTCTGAGTGCAGGTTTTTGACAAGAAATGTTGCAAGCAGGCATTGCTGTGAAGGTCACAATCTTTCACAGTTTCTCTCTTATTTACGCAGCCAACATGTCAGCTTGAGCTTCTGCAGGATTCAGAGACAACGACAGCAACAATGTTGCGCAGCTATGCCATTGATCAAACGAAGCAAGATAATCCGGCATTGGGGAGGCCACCCCCCGCGGACCCCAAACCATACCCATTTTTCGGACCCAAAACTCGGGGACGCATTCCAGCTCGAAAAGCATGGCAGGCATGCTCCTTCGGCTTGAGCTTTGGCTTTGGTCTTCGCTTTTTGGCGGCGCTGCACTTCAAAAAGTGTATATCCGGCTTTGGAGCACATTGCACACCAGGGTCAAGAATGCGCCCACATGGTGTTGTTTATCGTGAATTCGGCCTCTGAACAATGGAACCAACCAGGAGTGGGCAAAAATGCTATTTCTAATGGAAAATGCGCATTGCGCCACAGCGGGAGAGACAGAGCAGAACGATTTTAGGCATTTTACAGTAGCACGGCGCACATTCATAACGTGCTTTANAGAGACAGAGCAGAACGATTTTAGGCATTTTACAGTAGCACGGCGCACATTCATAACGTGCTTTAGGCGCGTTATGATCATTCTCGCTGGCATTTGCTAGGCAAAACCTAAAATCGTAATGTGCTTCGCGCGTCCAAAGAATACCCTCTAGTATTTCTCTGGCGCACGAAGCACGTTACGATTTCAAGTTTTCCCTTGCAAATGCCAGCCCAATTGATCGTAACGCGCCTGAAGCACGTTACAATGGGCACAGAAAACTTGGTTCAACTGCAAAATCTTCGGAACCATTTTTGGGACCCAAAATCCGGTCAAAAAACGGTGTTTTTCAACTCGGCTCCAGTACATCCCGAGCACTTTACCCTTGGGATCTCTACAGTGGAGTGTGTTGATGATTGTAGCCGTTCCAGACAACGTGTACTTTGAGATCACGGTCGATCGGCGCCTCCATTTTGATTGCGTGCTCTTGTGCGAACATTGAGACGTGGTGCCAGTGTGCATGCCACCGTCGAGCAGCTTCTTCCCTGGACAGGAACGAGGGCCTGCATCGGAGTGGATGCTCCGCTCGGATAATGATTGGTAACATCCAACTCGACTGTACAGGTCAGATTTGAGGGCAACCACTGGCCGGAGAAGTGTACGGCCAACGTTGTAATCTGGCCACTGAAGAACGGATTGAATTGCCTTGAAATCTTCAAACGAAAAACAGTCCGCTTTTGGAGTGCAAAATCTGGGTGTGGATCAAAAAATCAGTCTAGATGCAGTCCGATTGCCATGGACAAGGGTCTCCACTTTTGATGTCTCACGCATGGAACAAAGAATTCGAAGCATCTGCCCCCCTAGAGCATCTTCGTGTGCCTTTTTCCTTCTTGTGGGGTGGTGCGCACCTTTTTTGTTCATTTCTTTACGGCGGAGAGTTTTGTTTCAGAAAACAGGGAGAGTGGAGGGCCTTTGAAGGGGGGCTTAAAGGGGGGCTTAAAGGAGGGCTTTAAAAAGGGGGGCTTAAAGGGGAGCTTTAAAGGGGGGCTTCAAGTGGAGCTTTGAAGGGGGCTTCAAGAAGGCTTCAAAGGAGCTTTAAGGGGCTTAAAGGGAGGCTCAAGAGGGCTTAAAGGGAGGCTGTAAGGAGGCTTAAAGGGGGAGCTTAAGGGACTTAAAGGGGGGCTTAAAGGCTTCGACCCTTTGCCTCGCCCGCTCCGTTTAGGAAGATCCCTTTAAAGGGGCTTTAAGGGGGCTTTAAGGGGTTAAGCCCCCTTTGTCAAAGGGGGAGTGGGCCCATCCTCCAGCTGGAGGTCTGTTTGGCGTCTCGCTGCAGATAATTTCACTTCCCCAAGCTCTGTGGATCTGTGCAAAATCACTTCAAAAACAGATCCGGGGATTCGAATGGGTGTCCAGCTGACTCTGTAAGACGGACTCTTTTGCTGACTGTTCCTGCACGGAGCTGAATGGTGTTGGTATTTGCCGAAGAGACTCCTCACTCTAATTCTCAGGACGGTTTGGCTACCTTGCCACCTCGCAGTGATGCCGCCAGGCGCTTTCCATGAAGTTGGCTATGCCGCTAGAAGAGCTGTTCGGTTGGGTGTCAAGAGAGAATGTCCATGGCAACAGCTTCAAAGATGGGACTTTGCATGTGCCTCAAAAAAGTCTTGCAACCATCGTCCCAGAGTTGCAGAAGTCTTATTCTTTGCGCGCTGCTTCTTTCCTTGCGGCCCTCGTGCAGCGGCTTGGTTGGATGCGACACCGCTCTCGTCGAGAGTTTTGTCCCTGTGGCAGAAAGTCACAGCACAGAAGCTTCAACTTCAAGGCGCAGTGGTAGACATCTCAGCAGCCGCGTGAGTAGAAGTCTCGTCAGCTTTGGCGACTGGAATGCCGCAATCTGTCGATTCGGACGTGCAGATCTGACCTCCTGCAGAACCACGGCCATGACCTTGCCTGCAGCAGATTTCAGAGCAAACCGGATGCCGTCATGAGCTCCTTGATGTGACCTTCAGAGATATATCAGTGTTCGACGAAAGATCCGGTTGATCTTTAGGGGTTCTACAAGGTTTGAGACTCCTCGTGGCCAATGGGTGTACATGGGGCGATGGCAATCCCACTCTCCTCGGCGTGGCCAAGGCAGGTGCATTCAGGGTTTGGGCTTGAGGGTTGCAATAAATCTATGCGGTAGCAACGCCAGAAGGAAGGACGGTACCATGCTCGGCTTCTAAAAGACAGATCGCCCTGGCCTAGCCTGATAATTCTCATAATATGTTGGAAGAGGACATGCAGTATTGGATGCCGCGAGGAGGGTTTCAGCTTCAAAGCTTCAATTCGGACGGCATCAGCCATGTGACATTCCTCCCCATAAATAATTTGCCCGACGCCCCGAAAATTCAACAGCCATGGCGCTATGGTTGGGAGAGGAGTCTGTGCTGACAGACGAGAGCAGGCTGCTGCGTGAACAAGGGATCACTGTCCGTGTGGATGCACGAATGACGCCAGAACAGGAAAGGGCTTGGATGTCAACCTGGGACGCTTCAAGCGCTTCAGGCGGTTCAGGTGCTGGCAGTGCTGGATCTTCGGAGTATGTCTTCCAGCCCCCAACCGACGAGCAGAGCGAGCAGAGCGAGAAGGGTGGGCTGCGAGTTGCGCACTGCCCTCTTTTCGACGACGAGCCCTTTGCGAGGCAGCATGCAGCAGCGCTGCTGAGGAACGCGTCGACATTCATTGGCCAGGCACGATGCAGGTGAGTCGGTGTATGTGCACTGCAAGCATGGTGCGTCGAGATCAGCGTCGATCGTTGTGTGCTACCTGATGGAGCACCGAGCCATGACACTGCTTGAGGCAGTGAGTTGGGTTAAGGACAAACGTGCTAAAGCTGGGCCCAATGATGGATTTCTGGATGTCTTGCTCGAGTTGGAGGAGAATCTGCGGGGGTCGCGTAGCGACCGTGATGAGGTCCTGAGTGTCGTCCGGCGAAAGTGGTTGGCCGACTACAAGGCAGGTCGTGTCCAATTGAATCGCATGGACAAGATCATCTAAAAGCCACTGCTGCTATGGGGGTTGCTGCGGCATCTATTTGTCGTCTTTGCAGTTTCTTATGTGCTGTAGCCCTCTCTAGACTCTCGACTCTCCGAGCTCTGTTCGCAATTGATGCTGTTTGAGCCCACTTAAGATCCTTTCTAGTAGCTGATTAGGCAACCTTCAACCTTTTGGGGATCATATAACCATATAATATATATATATATAAGTTTATCATAACGTAACATGGGCTAGGGAAATCAGCCAATAAGCCTTCGAGATAGTGGCAGTCTTGAAGAGGTTTCATCCGGTGACATTTTGGGGGCTGACTTGCAAGGGCCTGCCGGGCAGCACGGAGTTCGGAAGAGAGTGGGAGTTCGAGGGTTGATAGTTCATGTGATGAGACGCAAAGCACTCATTCGAAGTTCCAACCGTCTTCGGTTGATGATCGCAACTAGATCCTTTCTCAAAGTACAACCTGCGCGCGCCAAGTCACCAAAGCCCCGCGAAGCCAACCGCAACTCCGACGCTCATCGCCTCATCGGCCTTGGGGGTCCGGGGTTGCTGGAGGATGCAGGGTTTGCATTTCGTCTTCTAGTGTCGGGTTCGAGTGTTCGGATACCGTACCACTGTCTTGGATGTACATGTCTACCCGCCACATTCCAAATTGTTTCAAGCTTGAAGGCAGTAGTTTCAGGTTCAGCGGAAGCATCGGATTCGACTGGATCTCGGGCACTGCGTGCTAGAGGCTCCGAAGACCTGGTAACCAGGGCTCTACACCCTAGTCAATCGCGAAAGCCTGGAACATCAAAACCCCCGCGAAAGCTTCGAAATGCTCGAGGCTTTGGCGATTGGCGACTCGTGAGGCAGGTTGCTTGAGGTGTTTTTGGTATCTGGGCATCCGGATATTGGCTTCTAGAAGTTCAAATCCAGGAAACGTTTTTGGAGGAGCACAATCATTTGTACGATTCTCAGGCTCTTCGAGAGGGTCTGCTTCTGAAGACCTGGATTCATGAGCGCTAGCCGCTAGCGGGCCAGTGAATTTTGCTAACTAGCAAAATGACAGCAAAGCCGAAACGATCATGAAATCATGGGGATAACGGTGACGGTGGCCACATCATCGTCGTCGTCCTCCTCCTCCCTCATCCCCATCCTCCTCCTCTTCTCCTACATCCGAAGATCTGTTCGGTGTGATGTCCGCTCGAGTTGATTCTGTTTGTCAGAGTTTTCGATGTGCTCCCTTGGGCAGAGCTTCTGTACAGTCGACACAGGCACCAAGAAGTCGGGATGCAGCTCGAAGTACCGAAGTCTATGCTTCTTAAACCGCACAGCCACAAAGCCAAAGCCGCCAAAGAGTCATCGAGTCTCTCTGCACCGCAGCCTTTGCAAAAGTTCACGGGGCTCTGGCAAGTCATGGCCACGGCGTTGAGGGTGGAGTCTTCCTCACACAGGGTTTGGTCCATGAAGCAGCAGCTATGTAGCTTTAGACTTCTATGAACTCGGGATTAGGCCTTGTCCGTCAGTCGGGTTTCGGGTGCAGGCTCTTGGGATCTAAGAAGCAGAGTTTCGTCGGAGTCTCCGACACGTGAATACGTTCTCTAACGTCAACACGGTGGAGTCTTTGTTCCATCTTGGAACTCACACAAAGAATCCCTTTGAAGACGCCAAGGAGATCTTGGTCGAAGGCTTCGGGTAGCACGGGTTTCTGATAGGTGGTGTTCAGGTCCGCAAAACGAGGCTTTAGTTGGGGAGTGCGCGCAAGCTGGATCTCAAGCTCCACGGTAGGGCTCCATGGTGTCGAAGTTCAGGAGAATTGAGAGCTGGGGTGTGCAGTGGGGGCATGGCGACGGCGGGGTGCCTGGAGTTCGGCATCTGCGGTCTGGACATCACGGTGCCCAAGGACTCCTCTGATCGGAAGTGCATTGTCAGTGGTGCAAGCCGTCAGGCCTTGTCACTACCGTCTCTGTTGTGGTTAAAAGACAAGAAGAGCAGGTTTGTGATCTTGAAATTCCTGAGAAGGAAGTCCTCTCGGAGCTTTTCAGCCCGCCGGCGGCCTGCCGGGTGGTGCCGGTTGCTGCATTCCAGCTGGCCTATCAAGGCCCCTTGCCTTTGGTTCCGTTCCGTGGCAGGGTTAGAGGACGACTTCTCCTTCCTTGTGGTAAGGGCGCTGCCCTGAGCACCAAAACGTGTCCTGCCCATAGAACGCCCGAATTCTGACACCCCCAAGTCCTAAACCCCTAAAACAAGCTACGAGGCTATCCGTGGCTGCCAGCCTCGGGCTACCTTCCCGATGGCTCCATGGAGGCTGGGGTAGCATAGGGACGGTAGGCTTTTCCCGATGGCAGTCTGAGCTCAAAGTCGTTCAACATGTCGCCATGAACTGTGCTGACGAGGGGAACCTGCTGTCAAAATAGAGTCACGTGGTAACGAGATGGATGTGATTCTCAAGCTTGTAGATGCGAGGTCCAGGCGTGAGCAAATCCAATCTCGGGAAAGGCGTATCGCACCCATCCAGACGCTAAGGGCGAAAGACCCATTCTCAGCCCCAAGGATCTGATGCTTGAGCCTGACGCTTAATCGCATTGTTAATCGCCATCTGAGGGCCGGCGATATCCGAATGGCGAAACCTATCCATCGTGGCATGAGATCTATGAGATGAGTTTCGGCCAAAGGGACTGAAGGCTCGTTTTTGCAGCATTCAGCTCAAGTTCGGGCTTCTGGTTTGTGCCTGATCTCGGGCTTGATCCATCCTGATCCTTGGGACAGGGGCGGCAGGGTTCCACTATGGTGCCTGTGCCACAGGACCCAAAACGGGACCTTGGAAATGATGATCGTCGTCATTGTTGTGCATATTCGCTCTTCTTCCTTCTTGTGTAGCTTTATTTGATAGCCGGGTTGTTGCGCGATGGTCGCACTTAGTGGTGATATTCATGGCGGCTCTTGCTTGTGTGCATGTCTCTCAGCTGGCTTTCATGGAACCGGCTATGCATTTGCATTCATATATGTTTACTGACTCTGGGCAGCAGCACCACAGACAAAAAAACCGCAACTGACGCTGCATTTGCCGTATTCTTGAGGACTTGTTGACACGGTATTTGTGGTTATGGCAGTTTCGGACAAACAGGTACCCCGACACGATGGCGATTGAAGGTTGAGCAGGCGTAATGCCAGGTATAGCGTATCATAGCAATAGGCTTTGTCGGAACACTCTTTCTGGCTGTTGTTGTTGCTTTGCTTACTATTGTGTTGTTGTGGTTGTCGTGGCTCGGTTTCCTAAGTTTCCTATTGATGTTGTTGCTGGTACTGCTGGCATTTGGCGGCTGCTGCTGGTTGTTGTATTGGCTTTCCTGCTGTTGCTGCTTTGGTGGTGGAGATGGTCAGTTCTGCTTCATTCCCAGCATTCTCACCACGAATACGAGAAACCCTATGTAATCCAAAGACCACAAGCCCAAGGACCCTAGGTTTGACATGCTGATGTCCAGGCCGGACAGCTGCATTCGCGTCATTTTTAAGCGAAGCCTGGGTGTCATGCAGTGTTTCTAAACGCCCGCCAAAAAAATAAGGATCAAGACTATGCCACTCGACACGCGGCTCTCATTCCACCTGAACAACACGAAGGAGTGTCCCTATGTTACCGTGCTCGGGGCAGCAGATGGTGTGAATCGAGGGTCGCTCTTTTATCGCTTCGGGTTTTCGGGATGTGCAGTTGAAGGTTGACAGTAGGCATGTGTTGATGTCTGGAATTCCCGAGCCAAGGTGAGAGTCGCATTATGTACATCAGAGGCCTAGGAAAGGGAGAGAAAAGGAAACCGAGAGGTGGTTGGGCACGTGTAAAAAGTAAGCAGGCACAAACCAACGAAAACACGACGTACATAGAAGACGCGTGCAGTTTAAGGATGAAGCACGAAAGCCAAGAAGAGCCCACCAACCGAGATTTCCGATCAAGGCAGGGCACAGGTAGTCAGAATAGCTGCATTCACCTTCCTGCGTGCCTTTCTCTAGCGAATCGTGGGATCTTCTTTGCTTATAAACCCCTTGTGCCTTCGCCTTCCTGTTCTTTGATTGTAACATCCCTTTTGGAATTTTCTTGAAACTGTATTTTCTTGAAAATACGTTCGTCGCAGAACCGGTCTTGACACTGGTTATAGCTTCTTTTTGCAGGGTTTCGGGTTTGGAGTCTAGGAAGTTGGATGTGAACGGAGGCCGATACGTCGATACGTGGGCTCTTGTGGTTTCTGGGTTTTGTGTGTCGGGTTCCAGGGACTTGCGGTTCGGACGGAGGACAGCAGCGCATCTTCGGACTGTGGTGCTTTGGAGCTTCGAACTTATAAGAAGTGTTTGGTCTCATCCTCGGGTGGAACCTTCCCAAGACTGCAGGCGGGGTTTCGATCAATAGACTTGGCGCCTTGCACAAACCTGCTTGCCGGAAACGTTCTGGCGCAAGTTCTGCAAAACACGAATGAGCGTGGCGATGTTTTCTAAGGTTAGGGTTTTTTGGTGAAGAGATAACGAGTGATGTGTTGACTCAAGGACTGTTCGGATTGCAATTCGCATCCGGACCCCTGATGCGAAGCTCTCGAGTGTTAGAAGTCTTGAGCTCTAAACTCCAAGCCCTGAAAGGCCTAAAACCCCTAAGCCCTAAACCCTAAACCTAAACCCCTAAAGCCCTAAACCCTAAACCATAAATTAACAGTCTAAGCCTCAAAGCCCAAGGCATTGCTGCAAGGAGAGCCGGAGACCCTGCGCCTCGTCGATGTGCTCTGCAGCCAGTACCATGCTCGACATATCCAGGCTAGGCTGGGTCTGTTCCAGAGATTTGGGGTTGTAGGGGTCGTAGGGTTCCTGGAGTTGTGTTGGTGTTGTTGTTGTTGCTGCTGCTGCTTTTGTTGAGTTCCATGCCTGCTTTTCAGCACAGCGGCTTTTCGGGCCTCGTGGGTTCAGGAACCCATGACCCTGAACCCGAAACCTCCGGAGCCCTCAACGCCGACAGCCAGACGAGCAGGTGAACATCAGTGCCAGAGGTCTGTCGACGGAGCTCTTCATGCCAGGTGACCTTTGGGGCAAGAGCGCCCAGCAGCTCGCGGAGCTTTCAGAGCGATACCCTGAGCGACTTGGCAGGGAGCATGTGGGGACTGTGGGGGTTGGGTTTGGGGAGGTTGGGGTTGAACCCTGACATTAGCTTTAAACTGTTTAGACTGCAGGCAGAGTCTCGAGAGGCTTTGAAGCCTTGGTGTTGTGCGGAGCACTTGCACAGCCCACGCCCCTTGCAGCTTCACTTCCGTAGGATTGATGATGAAGGTAATAGGAAAGGGTAGAAGCCATTCAGCTACAAACGTTTTCGTCTTGTGGAAATCAGCATTGGACAGAGTTATGACAACATGTTGCTGCAATTGGCAACAGGACCCTTTTCCTGATCCCGGTCTTCCAGCGGCCCGCCTCATCCTCAACACCGGCGATTGACTCATGGCCTTTCGTGCAGAAGCTCCTCCAGGAGGGATGTCAAGGGATTAATTCCAACCATAAGCCGGCACAGCCTTAAATCCCAAGGCCCCATGGTCTTGAGATCCTAAATTCCAAGGCCTTAAGGTCCCAAACTCTTAAAGGGCGAGAAGGCTGGTAAATTCTTGGGGCTTTCAGATGTGGGATCCTGCAAGGGTCTGGGGTTTCGGGGGTTCGCCAAGCCTGGAAGGTGAGGGGTTCAGGGTGAGGGTTCAGCGTTTCCGGAAGCCAAAACTTTCCAAAGGCCGCGACTTTTGCAGACACTTAGGGCCTTTGTAGGTGTGCAATGGTGGCTCAGCGGTGTTTAGGCTTTAGAGATGCAAACCGTATCCGTCAACATGAAACGTGTTGTTTGATGCGTCTGAAAGCTGACAACGAAGAAGTCAGCAGGCAGGCATTGGGCTTTACGGACAAGGTCAGTGGGTTTCCTGGTGCAATATGCCAACCTGCAGGATTCAGCAGCGAGGAACGGGGGGCAGCCGGTGCGGAACCGACGGGCTGCAAAAAGAACCTTTTGCCTCGTCTTTCTCGGGTCGGAACACCCATGCTGAAGGTAGGACCGTCGCTCTTGCGAGATCTTGCCTATACCTTTAGCATGCAGCCTGAGTTTCTAGCATCGCCATGGCCTTGCCTCCCTAAAACTTGAATGCTAAGCCTTAGCCCCAAGCTTTCTATATGTGTGAACCGCTCAATTAGACCATCGAAAGCCGCTGTCCGAAGATCGCAAACCTGAACCGTCCCGCTCGGTCGTCAACTTGATCGAAGCCCTTGCACGGGTTTGATGTAGCTGGCGGCTTAGGTGATTTAGTAAAGCCTATGTCTTGGGATGTCTCGAGTTTCAGAGATGTTCTCGTCCAGAACCTTCGCTACTTGAAATCTTGATTCCGTTACACGGAGATTCATAGATCTGCCAAGCTCGCATCGAGCCTACACCTCATATTGCATCGCCAATATCATATCGGCTTCCGCCGGTGTCCTGATCCCGTCAGCCCTGCAGTTCTGTCGCTCTACATTTTCGACTCAGCTGAGGTACATGCTGATTCGGTATTTTTTTGAAAACAGGAACAATCGCAATGTGGCTTTCAGTGCCGAAATGAGCTTGTAAAGTCGTAAAGCCATAGCCTCTACATCGTTGCAGCCTACCACAAGCCTTGAACATGTTGCAGAACTTACAATGCTTGAATGCCCCTGAACTAACCTAATTTACACCTGACATCCCAATGGCCTTAACCTAAGTGC
Source organism: Symbiodinium sp. clade A Y106 (assembly GCA_003297005.1). Lineage (NCBI taxonomy): Eukaryota > Dinophyceae > Suessiales > Symbiodiniaceae > Symbiodinium > Symbiodinium sp. clade A. The sequence goes on along the minus strand of BGNK01000832.1, from coordinate 185,124 downwards.
TTTGGCCTCGGCCCTAACGCCGAATCGAAAACCCTGAACCTCAAACTAAGAACAACGTCTGCAACCCTACTCCCTCGTCCCAACCCAGAAACCCTATTCCCAAACCCGAATCCCCAAGCTCAAGCCCAAACCCTGACGTAAACCCGACCTAAACCTTGAAGCACTAAGAAACTTGGTCGCCTTCTTCGACAACTCGGCCGGCTCGGGCACAGCCCCCGATGCGGTGCCCGAGATCCCGAAGGACTATCCGAAGGAGGCATTTTTGGGGCCTCGCAGGGCCTCCGGCTTTGGTGGATTGGGTAAGCTGGTCGTTCTTAATTGGGGTCTACAGCTTTTCGGGTCTAGCGCCGGCTTAGAGTCTAGGGCTCAGGGTTCGTGCTTGAGCGATAAGGACATTTTGCTTTGGTGTTGTAGCCTTCCTTGGATTGCTCGGATCTTCCCGGGTCACAGGCTCCATCGCGCGCTGATGTGCTGAGTAGCGGAAATCGACTCGCTCGCTCTCTCCCTCTCCCTCTCTCTCGCTCTCTCTGCCTGTCTCTCTCTCTTCTCTTTCCTTTTTGTTGTCTCTCTCTCTCTCTATCTCTCTATATATCTATATCTGTATCTATATATATATACACACACACACACATCTCTCCCTCTCTCCCTCTGGGTCTCTTTTCCTCTCTGCCTCTCTCTATCTCTCTGACATTTGCCGTGATGCAAGGGCCAACCAATTGGCTTCACGGGCGGTATCAATGCATCCAACGTGCAGGACGGGCTCTTCAAGTCACTACCTTGCCTTTAAGTATTTAAACATCTTGCAATCTGAAACAACCTAAACAAGCAGATCTGTTAGGCTACCGTGAATCTGAAGATTGGCACAGGTTCCGTGGGCCGTCCCATCTTCTTGAGTTTTTGCTATCTCACAGGCGGTGCATGTCAGGTTCAGTCTATGAGGCTGAAAAAGCACTGAGGGATGACACTTTGAGCTTCGGCCTCTGGTCAGGAGTGGTTTAGGATTCAGGCTCGCCCCGCTTTTGTGCTTGCAGGTGATGTATTCCAGCCGGCTTCTGTAAGGTTTAAGAGTCTGCATGAAACCTTTTGCGCAACCCCTACACCCATAAATGCATTGACTACCAATTTCCGAAATGTTCAGTCACCGGAGCTGCTGATTTAGAGTCCGATGCAGGACTGGCTCACCAAGTACTCCACAGCAGCTGCGGCCCATGGCTGCGAATGCATCAGCGATGCCCAGACAGGCGAAGTTGATGCATCAATCTCGATCCCACGCCAAAGAAGTTGTGCAGCTAGCCTGTAAGCGCCACAGCAAGCCTCGTTTTGGGATCGGACCAGGCTTCCGATTGGGGAAAGACCGAGGGCAACCGATCGACGTCGCGGCGCTGCAAGAACTCGTGCGGAACGTGTACCAATGGGGCACGCCCAGCGCGTAAAAACAGTGCCGGGCCATTGCTGTGATTCTTCCCCGCTTCTATTCAGATCATGACATTACTGAAAGGATGATTGCGTGCAAGACTTTTTGTGTCATGTCATTGTCTCTGTTGCTTCCTCTGCGACTTTGCAGTTCAGGCAGCAATACTTGTTGGCAACACGAACACCTGGCAGAAATCCTTAGTGAGAAGCCTGACATCAAAACTACACCTGCCGTGGTGTAGAGTTGCTGCACTCGGGCGGCTTTTGACGAACAGGTGCTGGACAGGGCTCGATGTTTGTGCTTTTCATTGTGCCAGGTGCCAACGGCCCCGCATCTCGTGATCAGTGACATCGCGGGAGGTTTTAGTTCGCTGAATCTTTCTGTTTCAAGAAGGATCTGTTGCAGCAGCAAAAAGCAGTGCAGGTTTTCGGGTTTGAGTTTCAGTCGTGGTTGACAGTTTAGGGTTTAGGCGTTAGGCTTCCTGGCTGCTGAAGGATGTGCTGTCCTCTGCAATTTTTTCTTTATTTTGTCTTTCTTGCTTTCTTTCGCAGGATTTGTTTGTGTCTCTCCTCCCGAGCCCCCCCTGTTGCGCATTCCTTTTGTGGCTTGTATGGTGGGGAATCTGCCCAAGAGGCTCGGTTCCTCGTTTCCAGTGCATTTTCACTCCTTGAGTTCGTGTAAGCTTTTTCAAGACGAACTAGAGCTTCCACTGCAGACTGTTTAATCGCCACACCGGGACAGGGAGTGTCTTTGTGGGGTTCTGGTGGTGATGCGTAGAAGGGACTATGAGCATTTGTGCGCAGAACAGTACTGGCAGCTGCAGGAGTGGTAAGAGGAGCTGCAGCAGTGTTGCGCACCTATCGCAACATATGTGAGAATAATGATTGGGATTGTGTTTCGAGCGCCAAAATCGTTAAGTTGGCGATGATGACTGCGATGTTTTCTTGATGATCATGATGTATGCCGGCCTTCCAGCCACCGAACTTCACAAAAGTGGGTCTTCAACTATCAATGCAATTGTAAACCCCGAGCCCGAAACGTCCAAAACCCCAACAACAACCCGAAACCCTGAACCCATGAGACCGAACAAACCAGCAACAACAAGCCCCTAAACCGTAAACTCTAGCCCTAAACCCCTCACACCTAAATCCCTGAACCCTAAGCCCTAAACCCTAAATCCCTGAACCCTAAACCCAAAGGACCCAAACCCTAAATCCTGAAACCCTAAACCCCTTGAAACCTTAAACCCTAAACCCTAAAGCCCAAACCCTAAATCCTGAAACCCTAAATCGCCTGAAACCTTAAGCCCCACTAAATCCTAAACGCTTCAGCTCCTAAATCCTAAAGCCCAAAACCCCCTGAAACCTTACATCCTAAAACTCCTAAATCCTAAAACCCTAAACCCCCTGAAACCTCTTGAAAAAAGGGCTCCCGAACGAGCTGCAAATCTCGGCCCAGCAGCCCTGGGTCGCAGCCGGCCCAAGGAGAGGCCGAAGACCCGCCCGGGGCCCAAAAAGGTGCACCATAAGTAAATAAATACATAAATAAGTAGATAAATAAGAAAACATATGCTCACTATTGCTTGCCAGCGAACTTGAAGTGCATGTGGCAAGCTTTTCGGCTTATGTTTTGGGCTGCCCTGCCCGCTTCTTCCTCGGCTCTCCGTCAGGTTGCCCCTTTTGGCCATGGGTTTTCGGGCTCCTCGCTGCCTGGACTTTGGGCCTCCTCACCGGCGTTCTGGTCTCCTGTCTGGCCCTTTCTCCTACGTGCCGGCGTTCCTTGGGTTACCTCGCTCAGCTGCTGGCTTGGACTTTGGTCCGGTGCCAGCCCGGGACATCGCGCGAGTGCAAGCGCGCCTCCGCGAGTACCGCTCGCAGTGAATGGGCTCTGAGCCTTCCTCAGATTACGAATCTGAGATCACTGTCCGCCTGGGGCGGCTGTCCATTACTGTGCGGGAGCCTGCCAGGCGCTCCTCGGGATCTTCAGCTGCTCGGGCCTCGGCCTCTCCTTCTGCTCCCGAGCCCGTCTCCAGTGCCGAGGAGGGTTTCATTTTGGTTCCCGGCTCTTTGCCTCCTGCCAGCGGCCGGGCCTCTGACGAAGCCTTCCTGGCTGCCAACACCCCTGTGTCCCTAGGCTCTTTGGGTTTAGGCCCCGCTCAGTCCCTAGTGGGTCAACTTAGGGGTGCCGACAACGTCTGGACTCCTGCAGCTCGGGTTGCCCGGGCCCTCCGAGCAGGAATCTCTGCGCGGAGAAAGCTTGACGGTGTCGAGACGCACGTCAACGCGTCCCCTGCGGGGCTGCAAAACCGGATTTACATCTGCCTGCGCTGCCCGCGCCATCCCAACGGCTTTTGGACGCACAGCTCCCAGCAATACTTTGAGGCTGTTCGCGGCAGTGGTTCTGATTTTGCTGAGCGGAGCGTTTCTCACGCATTCGCTTCCCGCGCCAAAACCGAAGCCTATCTGCAAGGCGCTGAGAGGCAATGGCCTTCTCAGCTTCCGCTCCGAGCTTAGATCGGCCAGGCGTCGAGCGTCTGTTGGCCTTACTGCAGCCCGAGCACAGCCTACCCCTCTGTTTCCTCTACCCGGCCGAAACCTAGGACACCGAGACGGTGGCCGAGCACCTGACCACTTGGGTGGATGCAGAAGGTGCACCGGTGGCTCTGGTTCGGCAGGCCAACCTGGCCATGGAGACTTCGAGGCGGCGCCTGCTTGGCGAGAGCCTGGCTCTTCTGGTGGACGTGCCCTGGGGTGCTGTTGGTTTCTTTCGGAAGGCTGCGAGGGTCCGGGTCACGTTCCGGGTCACGTCCGGCCCGGCTGCCACCACTTTCCAGGTGGATGGGAACACAGCCCGGCCCGTGCGGCAATCTGCCACGGAGGCCGCGGACGCTTGGATCGCTTCCGAGGGCGACGACCTGGCCGAGTACCTGACCGCCGTCGAGCCGGGCGAGGCCCCAGACACGGAACTCCCAGGTCCTGCTCCCCGTTCTGCCCCGCGACTTCTTCGAGCCAACCGCGGCGGGCAGCCAAGACGGCGAGGAGGCTGGCAACACGGAGGTTGCCGAGCTGAGGGCCAGGCTCGCAGAACTCGAGGCTCGCCTTGCAGATCCGCCCGAGGACCGGCGGACCCGAGGTCGGGAGATGTTGCCCGGGGATGCGCCGCCTGACCGCAGAGGACTGGGAGAAACTGCGAGCTTTGGCCGGACAGCCTCCTCCGAGAACTGGGCGTCACGAGGCCTCCGTTGTGGACCCGCAGGTCACGGATGCTGCAAACAATTTCGCCGAGCTGCTTGCTGGAGTGGGCGAAGAGCAGCCGGCCGGCGCCGAGCTCCCCGCGAACGGTCTGCTGCAAAAGCTGCTCGTGGTGCAGATCGCTCTCCTCGGGCGAAGCTTGGCCGGGAAGCCATCGGACGCAGTGACGGCCGCCTTGGCCACCGGAGGCTCGGAGAACACTGCCGGCGTCAGAGGCTATGCCGCCCGCGAGGCTTTCCTTCGACAGCTGGGGCAGCACCGAGAAGTCACCTTATGATCGAGTTCGTCAATCGCAAGGTGCCTTTGGGCGATCACCGGCAGCTCGCCTACATGGCCACTCTCTCTTTGCGCACGCCTGGCAGGACGGCCACGACGAAGGGAACTTCCTTTTGCAGAGCTGGGCCTCCCGGGGCTTGATGTTTTGCGAGCAGGTTGAGCTGGATTCGGGGAGGTGCCAGCTGATGGATGCTCACCGGGCTGCAGCCCCGGGACTTCCACCTGTTGACTCAGCACAAGCGGCGTGCTCATGTGCAGCCGTTTGCCACCTTGGCCAAGCCGACCTGGGCTGCAGCTTGCATCTCCTACCTGAAGGAGATGTCTTTCCTCGAGGGCCGGGTCACCGCATTGCAGAGCGGAGCTGCTTCTTCGAGCCAGCGTCGGGACGAACCAACGGAGGAGGATGTGTCCGCTCCTCGCCGGCCCTTCCGCCGACCCAAGGCAAAGGCCAAGGCCGGGGAGGGGCAACCGAAGTGATTCCCCGGCCGCCCGTTGTCTGCTCCGCGGCCGCTTCATCCGGTCCGCGGGGGAAGTTTGTGATGCAGCCTGCTGTTGCCTCTGCCGTGCCGCCAGCCAACTGCCTTCCGAGTGCCACCGACGGCCCGTCGGGACAGATGCCGTTGCAGCCGCCTGCTGCCCCTTCTTGTCCAGCCGCTGCCTGTCGCACGGCTTCCGCCGACGGCCTGCGAGGAAAGTTGCCGATGCAGCCTGTTGCCGACTCCCCTTGTTCCCCTAGCCTGGGAGGTTTTATTAAGTTGTACCATGGACCCGCCGAACAAGCTAAATTAGATAGGACCCCTTGCCAGCAGCGCGGGGTGCCCATTTGCATGCTTTTGCTTTGCCCGTGCGAAGTCGCGGCGCCCCGGGCCCGATTTGATCGGCCGCTTCGTCTTTGGATAAGTGCCCAGCGCCTCGCTCCTTTGAAGGGCTTTTGTTGCACCACGCGGGAAGCTTTTGACTCCTTCCCTCAGCCTGCTCGCCGCCTCTGGTCCAGCCCAGCGTTGCCCGTCCTGCGCCTCCTGCCGGACGTGGCCGCCAATCCTCTTTTGTGCCGCGCTGGGCTCCGGACCGGAAGTCCTGCGACGCGCCCGGACGCCCCGAGTACTGCTCGGGTGAGTTCCCCCGCGTCCCTGTTGGTTCGGCTGCTGCTCCCTTCGAGGCTTGGCTGACTTGCTTGCTGACCGAGAGTCTTGCTGCTCCGGTGGGCCTTTCGGGGTTCGCCCGGGCCGCTCTGCAAGCCCCGCTGCTCACACCGCTGACATGACCTGTGGCCCTGTCCCGTTGGACGGGCCCTAAGCCGAGCCCCCGCAAGCGCAAGGTGATTGCCAGACAGGTGCTGACCTCGAAGCTGCTCCGGCTGGTTGTTTGTGCCTTAAACTGGCAGGCCCTTGGTCATCCCTTGCTGCCTCCTCCCGCCGCCTGCCTCGGGGCCCCTTTGAGCAGGCCGCAGAGTGAGATGCTAGACCGGCTCGAGCGCCTAATCCTTTACTTCGTCTCTGCGCCACCCGTGGACTCCGAATCTTTAGGCCGTTCTGCCGAAAAGTTCCGGGACTTGTTCGATCGGGCGAGCCGGCTGCCTCGTGATTGCGAGGCCTCCGCCGACTTGCTCATTCGCGAACTTGCTGCGGGTTTTGACCCTTACAGTGGCTTGGGAAGGGCCGCTGCGCCCGCGACTAGCACCAGCGAGGCGCCCGAAGCAGAAGACCCTGCCCTCGCTACTGGTGCCCGGGGCCCGGACGCTCGCCCCTCCGACTTGTGCGAGCCCGACCGGGGCCTCCTTCCACCGGGGCCCAGCCTCACGTGCCGGCCGGTGATCGCCTCTAGAATCAAGTGGCCCTACAGCCCCACCTTCGACCCCCGCCCTTACCTGCATGATGGCCTCACGAGGCTGCCTACGAAGACCCCGACGGTTCGCTGTTCACTCTGGTGTCCCTTTCTCTCCGGCTGACCTCAAGGAGTTCTACCACACCTTTGTGGTCAGCCCGGCCCGCGCCCGGCGCAACAGCATCGGCATGGTGCTTCGAGATTGGGAGCTTGCTGGGTTTAAAGCTTTCGTGCCGGCCCTGCATACGGGCCTCCTGCGCACTCTGGCGATGGGGGACTCGCTGGCCGTGGAACTGGCGCAAGAGTCCCACCTCCGACTTTTAGAGTCTGTTGGGGCTATGCGGCCCTCGGAGCGGGTTTGTTATCGCCAGCCCCTTCCCCGCGGGCGGTTCCTTGAGTTCCTCGCCATAGACGATCACATCGGGGCCATGAAGGTGTCCCGTGAGGAGCTCTTGCGACAAACTCCCCTGCGTGACAGCTCCGTGTTTGCCAGGGCCGAGGCGGGCTACTCGCGGGACCACCTTGTGCAGCATCAAGGTAAGAAGCGGAGGGGGGTCACTTCAGGAGTCTTTTTAGGCTGTGAGGTTGAAGGCTAGCTCGGCTTTGCAGGGGCGCCTCGGCACCGCGTCGGCCTGCTCTCAGCCTGCACCGTCCTCGTTGCCTGTCGGGGCTCCTGTACCCCCGACCTCTTGAGCATCCTCCTTGGCACCTGGGTGCACGTGCTTATGCATCGGCGGCCCGGCCTTTTGCGTCCTTAACGCCTTCTTCGCCGCTGCCCTCCGGGAGCCTCGCCATCGTGTCTTTGCTCTTCTCGCGAAGGTGCGGAATGAGCTGCTCTGTGTTGCCTGGCTCGGGCCCGTGCTTCGAGCCGACCTCCGGGTCCCTTACTGCAGCAGCGTCTTTGCCCTCGACGCCTCACCGTTTGCTGTTCTGCCGTGGTCCCAGCGCCGTTGCTGAGCTCTGGCGCCATTGCGAGCAGCGCGGCTTCTACACCAGACTTGAAGGCCCAGCCACCGCCCTCCTTCGCGAGCTCGGTTTGGAGCAAAACAAAGACGGCTACGGCGTCTTCGGCAGTCCTTCTGCCAGCCCCGCGCTGCCCTTGCCACGGGCTCTCACTGAGGGCTCCTCTGGGATTCCGTTGCGGTTTTTGCCCTTGATGCTGCATGGTCCGAGGCTCACCGCACCGCTGGGCTCCGCGTGCTTTCTTGGCCTGCCTCCACTGAGAGTGGCAGCTCTGTCTCTGCGCGCGAGCTGTTGAGTGCTAGCAGGTTCCACGAGTTAGTTGCGCTCGCCCTCCGCGGCGTCGTCGGGGATTGGCACTTCAACCCGCCCGCCCTTAGCTTAATTTGGAACGTTCGGCCGGCCTCGCCTGCGAAGTGCCGCCTTCCCAGCCGGGCGCTCCACTAGTTCCGGGGCCGTTGCCGAGGACAACCGGTTAGCCAGGCGTGTTGCTTTCCTTGTGGGGCTCGTCCGAGCCAGCAACCGTTGGTTCAGTGTGGCACAGCCCGGGGCCAGCTTGATGTTTCGCCTCAGCTGTTTTCTCCGGCTCGGCTCGTCAGGCTGCGGTCTGACGCGGCTCTGCTGTTGCAACTTCGGCTCTGTGTTCAAAAGGCCGCTGTTGTTCTTGCGCAACAAGCCCTGGCTGCTATCGCTCGGTGGTCCTTGCCGTTGCGGCCACTCCGGCCGCCATCTTGTCGCCGCCGGGCGTTTCTCCGAGGCTGACCTGCAAAAGTGCGTGGACCGCTGCGTGCCGTCGCCCCTCGAGGTTTTCGGTTGCGAGCCCTGTGTTGGCGACCTCCGCGCTTCCTTCTCTGCGCGTCTGCCCGGACCTTTGTGCCAGCGGATCGCCAGTGGGGCGGCCGCTGCCAACGGCCAGCTTCCTGGACTTTTCCCTCTTGCGGCCAGCTACACCGCTGCCGCCTCTCTTGGAGTTCTCGAGCCCCTCGACCTCGCTGCTGCTTTCCCCGAGGGCCCCGGCTTCGCCCCTTTCTTTGAGGATCCGGATTGGGTCGTTGAGCTCGCCACTGCCCTTCCCTTTCGGGAACTTCTAAGATATACCGTTTCAAGAAGAGCGGCCACATCAACGTGCTCGAGAGCCGCACCTACAAGACTTGGGTGAAGCACCTTGCCTCGGTCTCTCCGAACTGTCGGGCCGTCGGCTTGCTGGATTCGAGAGTCACTCTCGGAGCCTCGGCCAAAGGCCGGAGCAGCAGTGAGGCCATCAGCCGCGTGCTTCAGGGAACTCTCCCCTATATCCTCGGCGGCGGCCTTTACCCTGGTGGGTTGCATGTTCCTTCCGAGCACAACCCCGGAGACCATCCGTCTCGGTGGCGCCGCCTTCCTGGCCCCTCTCGTGAGCTTCCTCCGTGGCTGCTCGACCTGCAGCGGGGCTCGACTTGGCGCTTCGATGTCATGGTTGCGTCTTCCCGTTTCTCCCGGCCTCTGGGCCGTTGGCTCCGTCTCTTGCTTCTGCTCGCTGGGGACGTCCAGCAAAACCCTGGTCCGCCGCACTTGCCGCCCACGCCCCGTGGCCCTCTCGACCTTCGGTCCGGATTCACATCAGCCACGGCGCAGCGGATGCGAAAGTGCTTTGCGGCTTTTGAGTCCTGGCTTTCCGACGAAGCCGGGTTGCCTTTTTCTGGTGTCGTGGCCTGCGGGCATCACCTCGCCCTTGCACTTCGAGCCTACGGGCTGCATCTTTTTGCCATCGGCCTCCCCCGTCACCTGCTCGTCTACGCGATCACCGCCGCTCAAGACCGCTATCCACAGCACCGCGGTTCGCTCGGGCCGGCTTGACAAATCGATCATAAATGGCAGGCCGTCGAGCCCGGGGAGTGCCGGCCAGTCATTTCGCTGCCCATTGTGCAGTCCATGACTGCTTTGGCTTTGGCCTGGAATTGGCCCTCCTTCGTTGCGGTCACCCTGATCGGTTTCTTGTGCATGCTCCATCCTTCCGAATTCCTCTACCTGCGGAGAGCCGACCTCATCCTTCCTAGCGACGCCATGGCTAGCGACCGTGTTGCCTACATTCATCTGAGAAACCCCAAGACAGCGAGATTTGCTCGCCGGCAACATTGCCGCTTGGAGGACAAGGGCGTCCTTAACTTCCTGGAGGCTTTTTGCGAGGCTTGGAGCCCCGATCGGCTCCTCTACAGCGGTACGGCCAACACCTACAGGACCCAGTGGAACGCCGTGATGCGGCACCTTGGCGTCCCTCACAACAGGGCCTCCAAGGGGGCTACGCCCGGGGTCTTAAGAGGGTCCGGCGCCACCTACCTCTACCTGGAGACGGAGGATTTGAGCAAAGTGCAGTGGAGGGGCCGATGGGCACGACTGAAAACAGTTGAGTTCTACTTGCAAGAGGTTGGAGCCCAGCTCCTTCTGGCTCGGCTCCCTGCTGGCAGTCGTGATCGCATACGCTGTTACAGGAGGTTCGCTGGCCCTCTGATGCTCCACTTCGTCAGCGGCAGAGCTGCCCGCTCTGGCTGCTGACGGGTGGCACTCAGGGCGCCGAGCTCTTTGGCTGCGACCGGTTCTGTGAGCCCCTCTTCCTTTAAGTGGCTTCGCCAAGCAGTTTGGAGGTGGAAGGGTTTCCTGAGCGAGGCGGCCTCGACCTTTGATCCGCATTTGGCGGTTCAGCCCGCAATAAGCGGGCCACCTCCGGAGCTCTCTTTGCACCCGTGAGCAAAAGCAATGCTCACTATTGCTTGCCAGCGAACTTGAAGTGCATGTGGCAAGCTTTTCGGCCCGCCCACCGCCCGGGGCCCAAAAAGGTGCACCATAAGTAAATAAATACATAAATAAGTAGATAAATAAGAAAACATATATATATATATATATATATATATGTATATATATATACACACATGTACATACATACATGAGTAATTATGAGTGCATTACGGATACACATACAAGTACATACATGTATACATGTATTATATGCATATGTATTTGTACAAACATTTCTTGTTTCAACTCTTTACGTTTTGTTTTGGCCTTACTATCGTCTTTAAGGGTCTCATTAGGTTCTTTCAGGGTCTTAATAGAGGTCTGTATAAGGGTCCATCTGATGTTCTGTACAAGGGTCTGATTGGTTTATGTTTCCTTCCAGGCTGGTTCATGCGTTTCTGGGCTGGCTCAAGGGTGGGGTTTAGGGTGTAGGGTGCACGGTGCAGGCTCCACATACGTTTGGGATATGACTGCAGTGATTGTGCATAGGTAGCGTTCTTACATATACATATATGTACATACAAACATAAGTATCAGTATATGTATTGGTGTCCCTTCGTTTGTTTCTGTGTCCGCCTGTTCTCTTTGTTGTGTGTTGTGTTGTATTTCCTTGTGTCGTTGTCTTGTGTTTCAAAGCCTCTCTCGCATTGGGTTGTGTTGCGTTGTGTCATGTCGCAGTGCCATGGGTCGTGTTGCGTAGGGACTGCTGTGTTTCGGGCCGGTGTTTCGCGACGAAAAAGTAATCTCTGGCTGTCGCTCTTAAGGGGATTCAGGTTAAGTGAGCAGCCCTGGAATCCTGGCCCCTGCAGTCCGAAAGACACCCAAAACCCCAACAGAAACACTTTCCAAGAAGGGCTGTACATGCTTGCCAGACCCGGCAAGTCTCGTGAGCACACCTGAGAGCCTTTGTTCCGATGGGCTGAGGGCTCAATCTGGAAGGGACTGGACACATAATATAGGGGCCTAAACAATCACCATTTTGGGGGTTCCTTGTTATAGTTATAGTATAATGGGCCCCAAACCCCAGTCTAAGTATTAAGGCCCCTAACGTCGGAACGAGAGGAAGCCTCGTCTTGCTAACAGCCCTAAGCCCTAAACTGAAACCCCGAGCTCCAAAAATGTAAACCCTAAACTGGCCCTACACCCTAAACCCCAATCTTCAAAACCGGTATAAGAACTCACGGAAGATGGTTGGTAAGGCAATGAGCAGCAACGAGGACATGGATCCATCACAGGCCCAGTCGGCAGACTGCAGTGCGTGTTTAGGGTTCAGGTTGTATGGGGCCAGCTTTGGGGTTAGTCTTTGGGGCGTGAATTTGCGGTTTGCAGTTTGGTCAGATCAAGAGCCTTGGGCTCTGGAGCCATAGATTGGACCCTGAGATTGAAGATTTCAAGCATATTGAAGATTCGACCCGAGTGTTCTAGCTTGAATCATGTCGCGTCAGGCCTTGTATCTTGTTGTACGTCATATGCTCGCAAGCAAATCCCTACACCTACGCTCTACCATAAACCCCGAGTCCGAAACTCCTCAACCCCTGCAGTGCAAGGTCTTGGAGAAGTGTATTGCCGGGGAGGCGCACTCCCAGTGTGGGTCGCTGTGAAGTGTCTGTCATTACGCAGGTTCTTGCTATTTTTTCAATATGGGTTCTACTGTTCAACTGTTGATTGAGGTCCTTGATCTTGATCTCCGCCCCTATGAGTGTAAGCACAGTTGTGACTATCCTCACAGGTTCCGTTTCGTTTTTTCGCTCTATTTGTGTCTCTCTGCCGGAGAAACTCCTTTGCCATCAGGAAGCTTACAGGCTCAGATCGAGAGCCTGGAGTTTTTTTTTCTTAATGCGGGTTCTCCATCTCGGCCTATATCCCACTCCCATGGACATTTCTGGATTTTCCGGCACCTGGCACGCTCAGCGGTTTCGGCCTGAGTTCAGGTTCGAGCGATGGGGTTGTGCCATGCATGGAAGATGTTGACGTCAGTCAGAACCCCAAGCCATCTGTCAGGTTCCGGAAGCCAATGCGCTTCCACAGGCTCGTGGGAGCATCCGAAAACCGTAAGCCAGGCTGAGTAACATAGAGGCTTGAATAAGTAAAAATAAGATCCCTTTATCGTGCCCATAAAACTAAACTATAGCAGAATATGCCCGCGCCCACATGCATCATCAGCATCATCATCATCATCATCATCATCACCATCACCCTCACCATCATCATCATCATCATCATCATCGCCATCATCACCATCTTCCTCATCATCTTCATCATCAACACCATCATGAACAATGGCACTATCGTCATACTTTCCACCACATACATGTATGCTTACCCTGGTCTTGCTCTCTTCGTTCGGACCAGAACGAGATGCCATAGGCCGCAGTTTTTCAGCCGTCATGCCGCCGTGGGTCCGCACTAGTTTGGGGGTCGTTTAGGGGCCTGAGTGTGCGGAGTAGGGTTTTGTTTTATCGCCGAGAAGAATACCAGCACACCCTTGACTTCGACACCTTGTGCAAGCTGCCGGTAACCAGGGCTGAAACCACGCAAGCTTGATGCGTTTAGTGTCAGACACGAGCGGCACCGACACTTTTGCCAACAGGTTCTTCGTTTGGGAAGCAGCACTTCTTGCACTCCGACCCTCAAAACTGAACCCTGCTCAGTTGCAGCACATCTACCGGAGCAAGCCGAGGCTCGGGAGGGTCCCATGTTTAGGGATTCGACATGTTTCTGCAGGGCATTGCGATTATAACTCTTCTTTGATAAAAGGCTTGGGGTTTTGTAGGGTGCAGTTGTAGTATAGCAGTGCAGCATGCTAGCAAACTCCGCACCTCTGTTTAAGCGCTAAAAGCATCGTGGATCGGCCTCACAACCCGATGGCATGTCCGAAAGCGCAAAATCGCGAGATGCGACTGGCTGCAACATCAACTCCTTCATGCAAGCACATGGAAGCCAGATAGACTTCAAACCTAGGTTCCTGAAACATCAGTCCCAGTTCTCCGAAAGGTTGAAACCTCCTCTCCCCAAGCCCCAAACCGCAAAGCTACGAGCCCTGTACAGCCTGCTGCAGCCAGCTTGAAACCCTAAACCTCGACCCCAATCCTCAACTCCGAAGCATCCACCCCCGGACCTAAACCTCCAGAAAAGGATCTCCAATCAGCCTCAGTACAGTAATCATAATATGTAGAGTTATTCAGTTATTCTTGGTAAGAAAATAGATTCACTACTCTTACAAATATGGATTATTAAACCCCAACCAAACCCTGAACCAGGGACGTGATCTCGGCCCTTTGCGACAAGGACATTCAAAAAGCATCACGGGACTTCGACGGCTTTTAGTGGTTTCTGTAGACTGAAGGCTAGACAATGTCATCATATGATTTTCTGTGCGTCAGTTTCAAAGTGTCGGTGGTTTCGGATCCTTTCCGCACCTGAGGTGTCAGTTGTCATCTTTTAGGACTTACGGTTTAAGGTGGGTGATGCTTCGGATAGAATGTCGGGTTTAGCTTCTGCCGTCTTGGCTTGTGAGAGTATGGTCGTATGAATGGGCATCCGATTTGACGATTCTGAGGTACTCCGAAACCTGGTACGATATCCCGACAAAGCGAAGCCTGAAACCTAATGATAAACATACCGCCAAGACGCAGGCCCCTGCGCTAAACCCTGCACCCTGAACCTAAACTCTATAAACCCTGAACCTAAACTCTATAAACCCTACAGAGTCCGGGCCTCCCTTGTTTCAAGCGAGCCTAAGGCTCCCACAGCGTGGGAGCCTCTGTCTCTCAGGCACTGAGCTCAAAAGTCCCCGACAATCGGGTCTCAGCCACTTGAGATACCGTACGTCCTAGGCTATGGGGTTTGTTTTATATGTTTTGAAAGCCTTAACCCCGCACCCCAAGCCTTAGAGTCTCTAGCTGATCCTACATCTACATCCCGACTCCATCAATCCCCAAACAGTTTTGTGCGCCTTCCGGGCAAGGCTTACAAGCTGAAGCCCCTGCAACCCATGGCCGCTCATTCCTCGTCCCGAGCACCTGAAACCCAAGCCGAAAACCTTGAAACCATGACCTATGCGCACTCAGCAGGGCACCAGCAAATCTTCACAACACGCCTTTGCAACTCTTTAGAGTTATGTCAACTGCAAGACACAGGTCCTAGCCTGAGCCCTCAGCCAAATTTTCAATTGGCAAACTTCCAGGCCACTAGCGTTGTCCAGCAATCTGCAGCGGTCTCAACTTTTATTTTCTGGGTGTACAAGGCTTCTTGCTGTCATTTCGGTTCATATTGGAAGGCTTCATTTCCCCAACCTGCCCAGGACCGAAAAGTATGTGATTTACCAACCGCCGCCGAAGCCTCCCTCACCCACGCGGCATAGGCGATCCAGAATGCGGGGGTAAGACGCAGCCCGGGAAAGAAGTCACAACTGTGCAAGCTTTTTGTTGTCCCTTTGGAGCGGGACGAAGATACACGACAAAAAGCAAGTCACAAGTCAGTAAGTGTTCTCTCAGAACAGTGAGGAAGTCTCAAGCAAGAAAAACCACAAGTCGAATCGTTTCCAGCTCTTTCCCTCAAGGAGGTTTCAGGGGCAGTTCTCTGAAGGATTCGAGCAGGGTGGGCGGTTTCGCCTGTCGTGGTAGCAGCAGGAGCAGGAGCAGTAGCAGTAGGCGTAGCAGTAGGAGTAGCAGTAGGAATAGTAGTAGTAACGTAGCCGTAGTAGTAGTAGTAGTTGTTGTAGTACTAGACTTGTTGATGAGGAAAGAAATGGTAGCTGTTGCAGTCTGCGTGAAGCCCGTGACACCTACCGAGGATGCGGGGCAGGCGGCCGTCAGGGCTGGGGCATTCTTAGTCAACGTGTCGGCCCCGGCGTGTCGGAGAGGGGAGCTCCAGGTTTCTGCTTGTTGGGATGTTGTCCATGAGCATTCCTTGCAGCTCGCTTGTACAAATGCTACTGCTACTGCTACTGCTACTGCTACTGCTGCTGCTGCTACTACTACTACTACGACTACTGTTTCTCTACTACAACAAGAACAACAACAACTATTACTACTACTGCTGCTGCTACTGCTGCCACTACTGCTGCTGCTACTACTGCTACTGCTGCTACTACTGCTACTACTCCTTCTACTACTACTGCTACTTCTACTACTGCTACTACTACTACTACTACGACTACGACTACGACTACAACTACGACGACTACTACCTACTACTACTGTTCTTCTTCTACTACGACTACTACTACGACTACAACTACGACGATGACGACTACTACCTACCTACTACTACCACTGCTACTACTACTACTACTACTACTACTACTACTACTAGTACTAGTACTACTACTACTACTACTACTACTACTACTATTTTACTACTACTACTACTACTACTACTACTACTACTGCTACTACTACTACTACTACTACTACTACTCCTGCTGCGACTACTACTACGACTGCGACTTCGACTGCGACTGCCACAGGCCACTGCAACTGCTACTGCCACTGCTACTGCTAGTGCTACTGCTAGTGCTCCTAATGCTGCTACGTACAGCTACAGCTATGATATTGCTAGAACTGAGAACTGGCTCTAGTGCTGCGAGTAATTTTACACTTTAACTAATCGTGGGTTCGATGCATCAATGTTCAGCATGGCTTGTCTCTTGGTGGTTGAGGCTGGTTTGGTGTTGCTATTCATTCGTAGTTGTTGTGTTCGTTGTTTGAAAGAGTGTTGGATGTCTTCGCTTCTGCTCCATCAGCAAATGCTGGTATTTTATCGGCTGTGCCTAGGATGATCTCCATAGTTATTACCATTCGCATGCCTACCACGACGGGTTTTGTTGCTGTTGATGGCGATAATGAGGATGGCGGTGGTGATGACTTCAACAGTAGCTGCCGCTTTTGTCACAATTGTTGCAACTGCTCCTGTTGCCACCACCGTTTCTTCTGTCCTTGCCGCACCTGGTGCGTGTTGACGCAGCGCGACATGCCTGATATTCTCACCGCTCTGCCAGCGAGCGGATTTGTTGCACGATTATGTTTCATGACTTGACGATTTTGCTGACCGGCGGCGCGCCTGGCCCGTTGCTCATACTGTTCTTCGCTGTACTATCTCCAGTGCATTCAGGTTTGGGTCTCCTCCCTCGTTACGCTAACGATGAGGGTTTTATCATGTTGATGCAGGTCATGATGCTGCCGAATGATGGTGCCGATAACGACGACGAGCATCGTGTGTAGTGTTGGCTGCGTCGCGCGGAGACGGCCATGCCCATCACGATGATCGCGATGATGATGGTGGTGATTGGTTTCTGCCCTGTCTTTCTTTACTTGCATCTCGTAGTATTATTGCTCGCCGGCTTCTATCATGCTTGATGTTGTGCTTCCTGGCACTGCAGCAATTTCGCGACTGAGTTCATTCAGAACCAGCATCTTTCTTCCGCTCCCGCATTTCGCCATGGAAGACTTGGGCGTGGGAGGGTGTCAAATCCTTCGGCTACGGTGCCTTGGCTCAGGGTGCAGGGCCAGGAGTCTAGGATTTAGGGTGTCTGTTTAGGGAAGAGGTTGAGACCGGCTGCCGCAGTGCGAGGCGTGGCTGGTGATCATGTGAAGACTAGTAACTAGTATGAAGTCATCTGCAATCCGAAGTCCTGATCACAGCCAGCAAGCATGTCAGGCTCCCCACCTTAGATTCGGATCAGGCTCTGAATGGCTTCGCTCATGATCCGTATCATCTCCTGATCTCTCTGGTCCGCATCTGTATGGCTATGACGATTGCGGTGACTTGTTTTTTTTTCAATTCCGCTTATGCTGAAACAATCCTAGAGAGTTTAGTGCTAACTTGCGCTCGGAAGGATTCATTGCTGGCTGCTGAGCACTACCTGGCAATGGACGTGTTAAGTAGATTTTTCTTTCCCAGTACGCCGTTCCAGACTACAAATTTCGAACCAAAACGTTCAAGTATCTCGTGCTTAGCTCGATGGGATAAATATGTTTAGTCCACGTCCCCCTTCTGCAACCCTAGACAGCTTCATGCCAAGCGCAAGCTGAACAGTTTTCGCAATACCATGTCAACAGCCGTGTTTACCAGAGAGGCTACTCTTCTTCACTAGCCATTCGGCATTTAAGAAAATAATCAAAAGAGTAACCGTCGTCGTCGTAGCAGTGGGAGTAGTAGTAGTAGTAGCAGTAGTAGTAGTAGAAGTAGTAGTAGTAGTAGTCGTAGTCGTAGTCGTAGTCGTAGTCGTAGTAGTAGTAGTAGATGATCAGCAGACAGGCTTCACTTGTCCGTCAACGGAAGCCATGCCACAAACCGCTCCAAACTGAGACCAAACACCACTATCCAGCCCCTGGAAAAGGCCCAAGTCTCCGTGCCCAAATGCCTCGACGGGGTAAACCCCAAAACCCCAGGCCCCAAGTTCCGCTCCTGGCAAGGAACACGTTTCTCGAGGTGATCGCTGAAGAGGACGGTTGGGCAATTCCCTGAGAGCTTCTACCCCCTCCCCGGGCGACGAACCCAAAGCCCACAACCCTAAAGGCCGTAAAGCCGAGATCCTAAACTCTAGTTGTTGCACCCTCACCCCTCACTTCTCTTCAAGAAGAGAGGAGCTTGGAGTCTTCAGTCTTGTAGGCCGCAATAGAATTCTATACATATGTATATATGTATGCACATAAATAAATAGATAATATATATATATATATATAGATATGTAGATTGCGGCGTCTTGGGGGAGTGTGGTAAACGACCTGAAGACGCATCCGCATTGCGAAGACGCATTCGTCCAAAAAAGGCCCAATAGGCGCAGACGCATTCTGAAGACGCATCGGCAGGCGCAGACGCATTGCGAAGACGCATTGGGTGGCGCAGACGCATTGTGAAGACGAATTGGGTGGCGCAGACGCATTGCGAAGACACATTGGGTAGGCGCAGACGCATTGCGAAGACACATTGGGTAGGCGAAGACGCATTGCGAAGACGCATTGGGGTAGCGAAGACGGCTTCAGGAGACGCATTGCCAGGCTACGGTCCAGGCGCAGACGCATCGCGAAGCCGCTTTCACGACATAACGGCTACCAGCAGAGTGCGAGGGCAGCTTCACATGCATGACTCGCATGACAGTTGACTGAGCATGGGTTTCGCATGACATTTGACCATCAGTCCAAGGCTCCATCCGGGGAGATCCAGTTGCATCAGAGTTCGGATTATGAGATGGTGTGCGCCCAATCGTCCATTGGTCGTTTGGCCACAGCATGACCGAAACAACCCACCCCCAAGTCCATCTCCATACGTGCTCCTTATTGAAAGGAGNGATGGTGTGCGCCCAATCGTCCATTGGTCGTTTGGCCACAGCATGACCGAAACAACCCACCCCCAAGTCCATCTCCATACGTGCTCCTTATTGAAAGGAGTAGGCGTCCTCATTAGATAAGCGGCGCCCCCACCAGTCCAAGGCTTGATCCACGGAGTTCAAGGTTTGTGAGAGTTTGTTTTAAAAAGCAGGGGCGCCCCAGCAGTGAAAGGCTCCATCCTCGGAGTTCAACTTTTGTGAGAGTCCTGAGTTAAAAGCAGGGGCGCCCGATCAGTGCAAGGCTCCATCCTCGGCATTCAAGCTTTGTAAGAGTTCTGACTTCGAAAGCAGGGGCGGAGCCCAATCAGTCAAAGGCTCCACCCTCGGAGTTCAATGCTTGTAAAAATATATTGACTTAAAAATCAGGGGTGCCCCATCAGTCCAAGGCCCCACCTTCGG
>BGNK01000832.1:144999-165665 GCA_003297005.1 Symbiodinium sp. clade A Y106 | reverse complement strand
AGTCCAAGGCCTTATCCTCGGAGTTCAAGATCTATAAGAGTTCTGAAGTAAAAATCAGGGGCGCCCCATCACTTCAAGGGCTTTTTCTCGGATTTCAAGATCTTTAAAGGTTCTGCCTTAAAAATCAGAGGCGGCCCATCAGTCCACGGCCCCAGTCTCGGAGTTCAAGATCTGTAAGGGGCGCTCCATCAGTCCACGGCCTTATTTTCAGAGGTCAAGATTTGTCAGAGAGTTCTGTTGGTAAAATCAGGGGCGCACCATCAGTGCAAGGCCTTATCCTCGGAGTTCAAGATCTATAGGAGTTCTGATTTAAACATCAGGGGCGCGCCATCGGTCCAATGCCCTATCCTCAGAGTTCAAGATCTAGAAGAGTTTTGATTTAAATTTCAGGGGCGTTCCATCAGTCCAAGGCCCCAGTCTCGGAGTTCAAGATCTAGAAGAGTTTTGATTTAAAGATCAAGGGCGCCCCATCAGTCCAAGGCCCCACCTTCGGAGTTCAAGATCTATAAGAGTTCTGATTTAAAACATCAGGGGTGCCCATCA
This sequence comes from Symbiodinium sp. clade A Y106, assembly GCA_003297005.1. Classification (NCBI taxonomy): domain Eukaryota; class Dinophyceae; order Suessiales; family Symbiodiniaceae; genus Symbiodinium; species Symbiodinium sp. clade A. The sequence goes on along the minus strand of BGNK01000832.1, from coordinate 165,122 downwards.
GTCCCAGTTCAAGATCTTTAAAGGTTCTGCCTTAAAAATCAGGGCGACCCATCAGTCCAAAGCCCCACCCTCGGAGTTCAAGATCTGTAAGAGTTCTGATTAAAAATCAGGGACGGTCCATCAGTCCAAGGCCTTAATCTCACAGGTCAAGATCTATCTGAGTTCTGNCCTCGGAGTTCAAGATCTGTAAGAGTTCTGATTAAAAATCAGGGACGGTCCATCAGTCCAAGGCCTTAATCTCACAGGTCAAGATCTATCTGAGTTCTGTCGGTAAAATCAAGGGTGCACCATCAGTGCAAGGCTCCACCCTCGGAGTTCAAGATCCATACGAGTTCTGCTTGAAAAAAACAGGGTCGCTCCATCAGTCCAAGGCCCTATCCTCGGAGTTCAAGATCTATAAGGGTTCCGATTTACAAGTCAGGGGCACGCCATCAGTGCAAGCCCCTTCTCGGGGTTCAGGATCTATAAGTTTTCTGATTGAAAAAATCAGGGGCGCTCCATCAGTCCAAAGCCCCACCCTCGCAGTTCAAGATCTGTAAGGGTTCTGATTAGGGGCGCCCCATCAGTCCAAGGCCCAACCTCGGAGATAAAGATCTGTAAGGATCAGTCCAAGGCTGTATCCTCAGAGTTCAATATCAGAGTTTTGTTTTTAAAAATCAGGGGCGCGCCATCAGTTTATAGGCGCAATTGAGGCGCAAATCGACACAATCGGTGCCTTCCCGCGCAAGCCGCACATTGTGTTGCAATCAGCGCATTCCAGCACATGGCCAGCTACGGCCATTGAGCCCGCACGCACTGGCTTTCAATAGCCACCTCAAAGAGCTTACAGCATCTGCAGCCACAAACCGCCACTCGGGGCACATGCTTTAAGTTGAATTCAGACAATTGGAGCACGGCTTCGAGGGCTCCTGGCTGTCAGACTTGAGCCCTTGTCGGTAGGCTTTATACGGCCTGGACCCAGAAGGTGTAGGAATGTAGGCTTCAAGACAGAAGCTTGGAGGAGTTTACGCATGAGGTCTTATAGGAGCACTTGGAGTACGCAGGTTGCTTCTCGCAGATTAAACCTAAAACACAGCTCCTTGTGTCTGAACCCCGGGCCCACTCTCCAGGTCTCCAATATCGAGGTCGGAGGTTTGACGAACGTAAAAATATCAAAAATGTTTTTTCGCGTTCCATGAAAAGCCACTATTTTTATTCGGTTCCTACACCAGGACACCCTGCTCGACCATGTGCAAAACCTAGAGCTTCAACGCTTCAAGACTCCTGACCCCAGGATTTAGGGATGGGGAACCCGAAACCGTAAATCCTAATCTGCAGACCTGCTAGCTTTCGGGGTTTAGCCATGGCTCTTGACCCCAGGATTGAGGGACGAGCAACCCGAAACCTTAAGTCCTAAACTGTAACCTTGCGCTTTCAGGGTTTTGGACATTCCAAAGCCTGTGCACCTGCCATGTCCTTGGACCAATGGCTGGTTCTCAGCCGAGCTTGGCTACGACTCTGGTTTCTGCAGTCCAAGGCTTCTCGGCTTCTGGTGTTTGAGTTTAGGGTTTAAAATGGTTCAGAGTTGAGGGCAAAAGCTTCGTTAAGTTTTCCCAGGGATTGTTTGGGAGTTTTGCTAAGTACCGCTGGGGGTTCAAGGCTCGCTTGCGGTTTACTAGGCATTGTTTAGGTTCGGGGTTCAAGGTTCCTAGAATGTGGCTGAGTGCGTGCGTGCGTCGCTATCGGCCAATCCACCAGCAATACCCTAAATCCTTAATGTCGAAGCCTAAACCATCAAGTGAACCACTAAAGACTGAACCAAAAACACCGTAGACTAGAAACCCAAACCCAACATCCTGCGCCCCGCTCCCCGGCCCTGCACCCAAACTTGTGTAGGTGCCTGACCTCGTACAACAACAGTAGGTCTGCAGGTTTCGGGGAAAAATGATAGTAAGACTGCAGGCTTTGGGGTTCGGAATACTTTCGTAAACTTGAAGCCCCTGGCCGGCAGACAAAGAGTCCCTGAGCCCTCAAACCTAACCCTTAAACCCTGTAAGCAAAAGAACCCAGCGACTCCAATATCCCTTAATTAAGGAATATTCCTTAAATAATATGAGGGATTCTATGATAATTTGAGGTATATTCCTTAATTAAGGGATATTGGTGTCTCTGGGGATAAACTGCAGACGTCAGCCCTGCGAAGCCTTGGCATTTAGCCTCGGGCATCAACCCATGTGTGCGAGTCATGGGAGATGTACCGGGTCAGTTTTTCATAAAGTGCGATATCCAAGTCCGACCACGTATGAGCACTGTGAGGTTTCAGAAACTTCGACATGGCTGAGCCTTTAAAAACTGAAGAGTTTGCTGGGGTTTACTGCTTGAAGGTTTGTTGATGTTTATGGTTTTAGTTGTTGCGCTCGAACGCTATAGAACTTTGAACCCTTCAGCCATGACACTCCAAATCCCGAAACTCTGAACGAACACCTTGAACCTGAAGCCAACAAAGCCTCAAGCAAGGCCTCCGCTTTGTCACTGGCACGTCGCTGGAGCATACCACGGGCCTGGCAGCTGGGACATCGCCAGAGTCAAACAGTCAAACAGTCGTGAGCTGGCAATTACTACACATGATGTTTCATTTCGCGCAAAAGCATACGCCCCAAGAGTTGCCAAGTCTCAAGAGACGGGCCCAGTGCAGCCACGATGTCAATCCTTGGCTGGCCGAAGTTTTTGAGCTCAATCCCGAACCAATGGTCGATCCCTGAAACTCCACCTACCTATACAGAATAGACTTAGGCTTTAAAGGGGTTCCGACATCGGCACTTTAAGGCCTAACTACACACTTATTTATACTATACAAGTAGTTACATGGCCCTTAAGAACTGGCATCGGGCTTCGGGCGAGGCACAAGTTTCTGAGCTTGCTTCACGGAGGTTCCTGCCTTTCAGTAACCCACAACGATGTTATTGCTGGTAAGACCAGTAACAGGTAACGCAACGACGACAGCAACGGCGGCGGCGACGATCGTTGTCACTGCTAGGAAGACTCCCGGTGCATTCGTTCTGTTGCCAGGCAAGAAAACTGATGTTGATCCATGCGTCCAGGAAACTGAATCCCTAGCCCAAGTCTCCGAAAAATTGGCTTCCTGCACTCGAGATTCGCATCCTCCTGTCCGTTGACATGGAGCGGCTCCCACTGAGTCGGCCTTGACAAACAGTTAAGGTTGCACGATTTAGGGTTCGAGGGTTCTGGGTTGTTGTTAGTGCTTTTGGAGATGAGGTCTGAAATTGGGATCACATGTAGTGGTGGTGAAGCTTTGGAGTTGTTGCGATGGACGGCAGTTAAGTTAAGAATACCTCAAAGCCTGGTGCCTTGAAAAAGGGAAGATATTCATATTTCGATAAGCCTGGAAGAATGCCATAAATTATTCTAGGCTGCAACCTGCTTTTCACTGACCCGAGCCCTCACCTTCTATCCCCTGAGCCCTCGACCGAATCCCCAAGCTCGAACTTGGCATTACGAGTTTAAGGAGCTACAGTTGCTCCTTCGTATTCTGAGTTTTGTAGGTCACTTTGATCGACGAGTTACGATGTGAGGGTTTGGCTTTTCCTGGCTTCTGGGCTAGGACTCTCGCTTGGTCAAGGGCCTGGGGCTTAGGGTTGTGGGGGGTTACGTTTTACTGTTTGGCACCTTGTAGTTAGAAGGTGGATCGGTTTATCAGTCAGTCCTTTTGATCAAGGTTGCTTTCTTCAGGTCCTCATCGTTTTTTCCGTGGGCCGCTGCTACAGATACACACTCTTCGCGTCTGTGCTGAACGAGGAGACCCTAACTCAGAGAAGCTGTTCGAAAAACTTGTCCGCAGAATAATGCAAGTGATTGTCTGGTATGATCTTCTGATAGCCAAGGCTTGCCCAGTGTGTCTTCCCTTTATAGTAACCTACGAGCAGCTTGCTACATGAGTCGTGAAACATAACTCCCGAGAGGACCTGCCCCTGAAACAGCTCGAGATCCAAAGTTAGGGTGTAAGGTTCTCTTTATGCCTTTAGGTTAGGTTTCATGGTGTGCGTCATCCATAGAGTTACACCTCTGCGACCACCATTAGGACTCATTAGAAGAACTTGTACTAGAATCTTAACAAAGGCCTTGGGAAGAGAACTTTCACGCAACCCTGAAGCAAAGAATCCTCAGATAAACCTTGATGAATCCAAAGAGCCATTGAGTTGAAAGCCATTTCGAAGTCCGGCCGAGGTGCTCCTGGAACGTTGGGACGCTATGAGGGAGCGCAAACTGCGTGCTTCTGCCATTGCCGAAAATAGTGGCATGCGCAGCATTGCCAGCACTTCCTGTATCAGGACGGTGTTTCTGTGCGTTGTCAGAACAGTGCCGCACCCCTGCGTGTGCGCATCAGGATCAGGGCCTGGACTCCGGCATCAGATCCAGGGGCCTCGGGAAATGTGGCTCCACAATCCGGCGTCACGACCCATTTCGGCGTCATCACCTAATGTGGCGTCAGGAATTTGGCGTCACCACCTAATGCGGAGTCACCAATCCGGCTTCACCACCTAATGCAGCGTCAGCAATTCGGCGTCACCACCTAATGTGGCGTCAGCAATTCGGCGTCACCACCCAATGCGGCTTCAGAATTCGTCGTCACCACCGAATGCGGCGTCAGGAGACAATTCGGCGTCACGACCCAATTCGGCGTCAGGGGACAATTCGGCATCAGACACTGTGGCGTCACAATTCGGCGTCGCCTAAAGCAACGCGGCTTCAGGAATATTCGGATTCGGCGTCAGGTCGTTTACCACACTCCCCCGGGCGGCCGCCCTCGATATGTATACACACAGCGCAGTTCTATATATTACCTTAGTGTAGACTATTTCACATACAATATTTACTATATGGCTTTCTATTCTCGGTTGTATATTAAGTCAGAATATCCACCACAGTTGGCTATAGGCTTGCTGTCTGAGTCCACGGCGATCAAGGGAGCCATAGCATGAGGAAAAGGTTTGAGATTATATGACCACTCAACACAGTAGTTTTGAATCAACAGCGGCAACAGCAGTCATAATGGCGTCGCAACTAGTGTCACAAGAAACACAGCTGTCGCATCATTCCATCATACGAATTAACGATCAAACCTAGCAGCAAATGTCCCAGCAGGACGTGCTGCGCACATCGGCGAAGTGGAGCAGGTGCGAAGCTTGAAGTGTTTGGGGTTGAGGGGTTCAAGAGATCAAGGCAGAGGGTGTAGTGTTCGGGGGTGTCGCGGGCTAAAAAAGACACCAGCTAGGACTGTAGTGGTGGTGCGGCACTACGTGGGGTTCGTGGTTTAACTTGAGAGCTGTTGGGAGGTCTCGGGGGCAAGCTTTCTCTGGTACCAGCACCTGGGCATCCGATGTTGCGGTATTCATGTTATCTCGCCTTATCAGTATCAGCATCTTGTTGTCTTCATGCCCGTGTAGCTGTCTGTGAACTTTTCACCCACCGCCAACATGTCAGTTGCTAAGATTGAACACAAGCACCGTGCCTGCGCTCCTCGACGACTGCCTGTCCCGCCAACAGCCACCAGCTTTTTTGCGCATGTAATCTCCGAAGCCTAACTCTCAGACGCTCAGCGACCATCGAAAGTCATCCACGAAATCCGTTCAGTGCTGCTTTTCAGCCTTACGTCTCAAAGCTCTGCAAGCAGCCAAATTTCGAAGCCAAATTTCGAGTCCCAAACCAAACCTGAACCCCAAGCCCGAAACCCCGCCAAATCCTAAACCCTCAACCCTGAGTGGCATGCCGTGTTTTCATGGTGCCAGGTGTTTTTCGTGGCCTTGTGCAGAAATTGACATGCCAGAACGGCGAGGAGAACTGACCGGTCGGAGCTTCGATGCCAAGTTCGAGGCAATTCCGATGCAGATTTCGAGCTGTCCGAGGAGGACATTGGGGTGAATTGAGGCTTAGGGTTTATGGCTTTGGGGCTCAGGCTGTTGGGGCGAGGGACGGTTGTTTTGATGATCACACAAGCAATCTTGTCATCAACAGCACCAGTTGCTCTGAACTGTCTAGTCTCATGGATACTATTGGAAATATCGATACAACAAGAGTAGCACAACAATCGCAGTAGCATGAGTAGGCCCGTCCTGGGCACCTCAGAACGACTCGACTTGCGGAATCGGGGCACTATGAGGTCTCGATCATCTGGAGTTTCCTAGCACTGCCATGGCTACAAATGCGAACGACGTGTATGGGTGATTTCCCCAAGCAGTGCAGTAAAGGGATTAGATCACTGACGCTGGCACCGCAAGGTGCACGAAACAGGCAGCGCACTCCACGTTTTGCACGAACATCACTGTATCACCACAGTCCCGCTGCTGCGACGCCGAATGAGCAGCACTCTACCATGCTAATCGTGCTCCGGCTACAGGGTGCGCATGTGTACCCTTTGACACCGCTCGACTCGACAGCCACACTCTTCCGCCGGACGTGCAATCGCGGCGTTTTGGTTGTACCCCATTCTCCTTAGTACTGCCGGCGTTGTTCATTTCAGTTCGTAGTGGTACGAGTTTGAAGGTACTATCCTGGCTATTCTGGCGAATAGCGCTGTAAACGTTTGTTGGTCTCTTCTTTTGGAGTGTTTTGTTCAGTTGCGGCACGACATCCCACCCAAATGCTGGATGCAGGTCCCGCAGTCGCCGTCTTCGTCCATGATGGAGACGGATTTCACAGCATCTACTACATCTACTGCTCACCCGAGTTCCGGTGAATGTAGCTCTGCCGATGGAGGGCTGCTAGATTCCCTGAGCCCTGAGCGATGTTGGCTTTCCGGGACTTCACCTAGAAGAAGAGTCCGGGTTGACGGGACTAGGAGCCGTGGGCAATTTTCGGGAGCCAGTCTTGGCGAAGACGGGTTTGTTGCAAAAAGTTTGCCAGTACTGTGACTGTACTATTACTATTGCAATCAGTAGCGCCAGTATTGTTGCTAAGTTGCATTCTTCCATGATGTGTCGTTATGGCTGCTAGCACCCTTTTCTTCCCGCTGTTGCAGATGCCAGGTTTCGAGCCTAGGCTTCAGGATGACCGCCTATCTGTTTCAAGGGTTTCGGCCTTGTGAGTTGTCTTTCGTCGATGCACCGAGTGGACCATGTTAAATCAGCGCGTCCTATCGGATCTTCCTAACCAACTGGTGTGTTTACAAGTGTCGAGGTTGCAGGTCGAGCAGCCCGGAAATTGGATTTGACTGTGTGCAGTATTGTGCAGTGATATACGGATGCATACACAGAGCTACAACGCCAAGAACTACACTTGTAAATATATGTCAGTATATATGTACGTATGTGTATAGTTTTCTTTTTGTGATGTGTGCCTGCATGCATGTATGTTTGTATGTGTGTACATATGTACATATGTATGTATGTATGTACGTATGTAATGTACGTATGTAAGGAAGTACTTATTTATGTTGTACGTACGTATGTAGGTATGTACGTATGTATGTATGTATGTATGTGCGTAAGTGTGTATGTGTGTATGTATGTATGTGCGTACGCATGTATGCATGTATGTATGTGTGTATGTAATGTATGTGACGTATGTATGGATGTACCTATGTATGTATGTATGTATGTACGTATGTATGTATGTACGTACTTATGTATATATGTATGTATGTATGTATCTATCTATCTATGTACGTATGTACGCATGTACGTATGTATGCATGCATGTATGTATCTAGTTACTAGTTGTATGTAAATGTATGCAAATGTCTGTAGATGTATGTGTGTGTATGTGTATGTGTATGTGTATGTGTATGTGTATGTGTATGTGTATGTGTGTCTGTGTGTGTATGTGTGTGTGTATGTGTTCCTGTGAGTCTGCAGAGGCATACGTGCATATAGAACATAGTGCAGTATGGTGTGGGTGCATAGCTCGGCTTAGTGTATTGTCTAAGGCACGATCGGTTAAGGTCGAATGCATCAGACACAGAGTATATGAAACATAATTTCGTTATAGAATATGCTGTACTGCAGTCGAGCATAATGTCATACGAGATGCGATGACATGGTGCGCCAAACCCTGAACCTCCGAAAAAGGCTCAAACACGAGAACCCTTCCACCCTACCCAAGCCCTGAGCCTCAAACCTTACATCTAAAGCTGCAAGCAGTTAATCCATTGACCATAGGGCCTTACATCTTCACGAATCAAAGCCCTAACCCAAGACTCCCGACCGTTCAGGGGAAGAGTGTTTTTCAGAAGGAGATTAAACAGTTTAAGATATCCTTTTTTTGAGCACCCTTCCCTTCAGTCTGCCGCTCCGCCCAGGCAACCCGTGCATATTCTTTGCGAGCTCCGCGGGGTGCCACAAGCATGAGAGCTCCTGGGCACGGAGCTTCAAGATCCACAGCCGGGCCTTTCGATTCGGGCTTTAGCATCTTGAGGGCTAAGGGTAAGGAGTTCGAAGTTTGGGCTGTTTGTGTCTAGAAGGATCTTGTTTCGGACCCGAAATAGCAGGATTCAAACCTTCCTTCCTAAACCCCGAACCCTACTTGGAGGATCATGGGACCTAGTAAGTAAGGTTATAAGTACCTTAATTGGGGTTATAAGCGTAGTTACCCTAATTATAACCCTAGTTACTATGTCCCATGATCCTTTAAGTATGCCCTCTAAACCTGGCCGCCCTGGCCCCACACCCTCGGCACCCCGTGCTCTGCCTGGGCTTCAATCAAACAAATGACCAGTGCCCGACTTACAGCATTTGAGATTCGAACTGGGGCTCTGTTTATTGACAGAAAGCGTCACCCCGGAGGCCCCATTTCGTGGTATTACCTTATGACCGTCCTGACCAAGCCCACTCACACCTGGATGGCCATAAGGCATCAGCGTAGCTTGAAAACGTAAATCACATAGCTATGGCCCTATCCTTTCGGCATTTCTCCTCATGTCCGCCATGTCAAATGCGAGAGACTGACGGAGTGAGCGTGAGAGAAGCAACAAGTTCTTCAGGGTTATTATCTTTTTTAACTAGTACCATGGTTGTCATTATTCTTGTTCTTATTTTTCACCTTTATCATCTTTTTTATATTTTTTTATTGTTGTAGTTGTCGTTGTCGTTGTCGTCGTCGTCGTCGTGGTTGTTGTTGTTGTTGTTGTTGTTGTTGTCTTTGTGCTTATCATGACTACTACTGATATGATTGTTGTTGAACCACCATACCCGTCGCAAGAAAGAAACAGACGCATCCAGGTTGTTCGTTTTGCCACCTCCATCCAGCAAGGAAGGACGGCTCTTTGGCTATCGTGGGATGGGTGCAGGAGTTTAACTTGCTGGATGGCTTCTGTGAGAGCATTTTAGGGTAACAGGGAGCTTCGAAGTTTCTGGGCTTTTGAGGGTTTTGGGGTTGCGGAGGGTTTTGCGGGAGGTGAGGATTTGGTTTCGTGGCCTGGCTTCAGGCATCTAGAAGCCGTAGCTATGAGCACTACTCTAGAGTAGTGCCAATCCCCGAGGCCTGATCCTTGTCCAGAGCCCTACAATCGAGGCGTTTCTTGCGACTATCCGTGGGCTAACGGTGTTCTGAGAAGCTTGGAGGATGGTTGGTTGTTCCGAGGAATTTGCTTGAGCATGCTTTTCGCACGATTGTCTGATGCTCTCAAGGGTTCTGTCTGGTGCCAGCTCTTAGCATTCAAAGCTGGGCTTCGGGGGCTAACAGGGTTGAGGCCTTGCGTTCGTCGCGCTCTTGATGTTGGATCTTGGGGTTTCACGGCCCCGTTTAGGCCGCTGGCATCAGTGTTTCAACGATTTCGTCAGTCCTCAACCCTTCTCATACCCCAGCAAGCAAAGGTCCAGCACGACGTGCACGCAAGCAAACTCGCGATAAATACAAGTCCCAGGCATGTGGGGGCGGGGGGGTGAATGTCGGAGGTGGGTTTGAGAGGAGGTTACTAATTTGAGGGGAGGCCGGCATTTCACGAATTCTCATATCGAACAGTTTTCAAAGAGTCGTTCCGCTGAGGTGGTTTGGTCTCTTGGTCCTGACTCCCAGAAGCCACGAACTTGAAGGACTAAATGCTACTCTGCTAAAACTGAACAAACCCAGACCATAAACCCAACACATCACGGTGTGCAGCAAATGAGAAGTTGTTGATTCAGGGATGCATGTTGCTTGCAGTTTACAGTGCCAGCTCTGTGACTTCGGGTTTTGGGCCTGCAGTTTATGGAAGCCTGAAGCATCACCCATGTTGTTCCCTCGGTTTTCATATTATCTTATCATGTTTATACAGTATACTGTAGCATACCCCAAAGCCCTGTTCTAACCATTAGAGCCCCTATCCCATCGATCCTAGTTCTCTACCACATAAGTAGAGCAGTCAGGGTAAGGCAGCCACCAACATCCGCACCCTTTTCCTCGCAGATCCCGTGCCCACCTAAACCCTCAATCCGAAACCCCGTTCAGCCCTCAACCGTAATATAGCGGGCCTTAATACTTACCTATACTATCTTGGTGGTTCCTTATTATAAGTATAGCATAATGGGCCCTAAAACCCTATTCTAATTACTAAGGCCCCTATATTGGCCCAAAGCCCCGAGCCCTAAAGGCTGCAGCCTTGACCGAGAACCCGAGCTGTGACGAGCGAAAACTGCCGAAAAGCCTAAAGCCCAAACGTCAACAGTTTCAAAGCCCAGAGTCTAGACTGCAAGCGAAAGTGCCGAACTCCAAGCTCCTTGAATTTCTGCATGAAAAGTCCCGGACCCCTCAACCCCGATGTGCTGCCTTGCACGTGCGTGCTGCAGGTGATGCAGCTCTTTGCGGGAAATCACGAGGACCTCAAGCAGTCAGTGTCCAGGGTTTCCATTTTCAGCACAATTAGGGTCGGAGGTGAGGTTTTCGGGTTGTGACTTTGTGCAAGAAACTTGTACTCAGCTTTTGTTGTTTGTCATTTCTGTCATAGTTATGGCCAATGTTATATTACGGTTTGGCGATCTACCTACTTTTGCTGCCTCCGCATGCAGCATCCGGCCTGGTCAGCATGCACGAAGTGCATTCTTTCAAGAGGCCGTGGTAAAGTTTCATCCCTTCTAGTCTTTCAAAGCGACTTCGGAAGCCAAGCATATTAGAGCGATTATATGGGATGTTGGCTCAATTTCTTCGGCACCTAGGGATGTGGTCCGTGAAGTCGGCGCCGGAACGGCATGAGGGTGAACCACCATAAACCCAAGAGCCCTGAACTTAAGAATCCAAACCCGGAGTCCTGCCCTAAACCCTGATCCGCTGAAGAGTCAAACAGGACATGCAGTCGCAGCAGGAAAAGCTTCAGAAACTTGCAAAAGGCAATTGGTATGTCCGCGCGTACATTTTGGCCTGCCTGAATGGCCATGAAAAGGCTGCTCGACTTGGGTTCAGCGTTCTGGATTTCGCCGCTCAGGTCGTGGTTTCTGGACCAGAGTTTCAGGGATTCCAGTTTGCTGTGTTAGGAGGCGGCTGAGGTCCAGTCTTTAAGAGATCCGAGTCTCAGGTTCAGGGTTTCGACCAGGATGCATGGTCTGGACTTACCAAGTTAACTCCAAAGGATCTGGGTGCCCAAGTGCGTTCAGTCCATGGTTTTGGGAGTCGCAATCCTCGTCATCTTCGACATCACATGACAATTATTGTCGTTGTTTTTGCTCATAGTGATGTTTTCGTTTGGGGCAATAAATCTAGCAGACGCGAGTGTAGTAGCAGCTGCAGGAATAATAGCAGCAATGATCACAAGAACCGCATGCTCATGTCAAGAAAGTGCAGTCATAGTAGACACAGTCATCATCATCGTCATCATCATCACCATCATCACCACCACCATCATTATTCCCTAGAGCGCTGCATGCCCGAATGCTTTTGGCGACTGTCCGATGCTCTTGCTTTCCAAGATTGCCGACGGGTGCATCAACGGAATTCCTGAGGAAGATCGAGCCTTGCCGCAAGAAGTCTAGACAACGGCACAGGGACTTCTGCAGACTTTTTTGATCACAGTTGCGGGGCTTGGTTCTGCATGGAAACTCCTGATTCATAATGTCTCTTTCCTTACTTGAAAGCAGGCGTGTTTGTTACAACGGGTCTACATGAGTTTGAGGTGTTGGATCTGGGAATGTTCTCTCGTTCCGAGTAACAGGCTGAATAGATTGGGAATCGTAGTCCTGTATCACCCCTATGACAGGAAAATTCGTACACACTAGTCACTAGTCCCATTCTAACACCCAGTTTCTTAATGTGCTGCGCGCTCATAGCTTGTTCACCGTTGTTCGCTATAGGCCCGAAGCATAGTCCGAGACTCTGAACCCCCACGGATTTCATTCTTGAGCTGTCGAGAGTCGAGAGAATCGACGCCTCAATGCGAATATGCTACACCCTTAACCGCCTCATATACAAACTCAGGTCGCACAGACTCTCAATGTCCCCAACACTCTGAAGCCAAAAATGGCGGCGCTTGCTTCAGACAAGCTGGGCTTTCACAGTCCTCCGCTCCACCTGTGATGCTGCCATGCCCGGCTCACATTTCCTCATCCTCTGGGTGGCGTAGAGGGCGTAGAGCTCCTCGCTGCATGCACATCGCATGCCTAAGGAAGCTGGGCACAGGTTGCGCATGAGTCGATGCATCGGGCACCGTGCGCAGAAGTGGTGTGCAACGGCCTTCCTTTGTGGCACGGAGCTGCGTTTGAGGTCCTGTTGCCGAGGCAGCTTCCGCCTTACCTCACGCGCCTCCAGTGCTCCTGTGGCTTTCCGAGCTTGGGTAGTATATTTCCATTCCGCTGGCAGCCGCTTGCGTTCAGGAGAAGACTCCTGGAGATCTTCGGAGGCCTCAAAAGGTGGGATGAAGGTAGGTGGGATGTTTCCAAACAAGGGTCCTTATATAAGGGATCCTTAGTCCCACCTACCTTCATCCCACCTTGTGAGGCCTCCGAGACCTGCAAGCGCAACTCAATGCGTTCCAAAGCACGTCCAAAGTGGGCCTCCAAGACTTCTGCTCTCTCAGAAGATGTTATGCTCTCTCTTGGCTTTTGCAGAAGCAAGCCGCGACACTTGGGAGGGGCAGGACATGACAAGACTTTGAAAGTTCGTTCGGAGCATGAAACCCCCTTCCGGCCCCTTTAAATGCCGAACACCCGCAACTCTTTATGACAAATCCAATTATTACCAAATTCTATAGCCCATAATGCTATATTCCCGAAGGCCCTGCGTCAAAGAGAGCTCTGAGGACGTGGGGTGCTCGAACCAGGGCCTGTCCAACGCACAGCAGAGTGAGTGCAAACCACCACAGCTGCCTGGCTTGGGTAGGTCTTTCAGGGTTTCAGGATGTGCGACTCGAATTTTTCTAGAGCGTTCGAACATCTGGTTCCTGGGGTTTGCAAAAGAAGGCGGCTTGGCTGCCTCAAGCTGAATGCTCCCGGAGATAGTCCCGGGAGGAGAGGCGATTGGCGTACAGCCACCATTTTATACCCACTTTCTGCAGTCTTGGGCCAACTTCTATCTAGGAGTATCAGCAGTAGTTTTTCCTGGATAACCAATAAGTCTTTCGCAGTCCCTGGCAGCTAACACCTAAGATGTTTCAACCCCGCGTACTCGCTGCTGAAGCGAGCCCTTGCACAAAAAGGATTCAGATGCAAACCCTAAATCATAATCCGAAACCCTGCACACCACACCCTGCAGCATAGAGAAACAAGGTGCTGAACAAGACCCTAAATTTAAAACCCTAAACCCCTAAACCCTGAATCCCTAAACCCTAAACCCCTAAACCCCCTAAACCCTCTAAACCCTAAACCCCTAAACCCCCTAAACCCTCTAAAGCCTAAAGCCCTAAAGAGTCCGCAAGCCTGACGCCTCCCCATTCGAACTCTCGGATCTCGGATCCTCGGCCTCGAACTCAACTCGAGCCCAGCTTCTTCGGACTAGGTTCCCACGCAAAGGGGCCATATAGAACCTCCCGCAGATCCTGAACTGGAGATCCAGATCCACCATTCGACCTGGACCCGAAAAAGTCCGCAACCTGAACTCTTACTGTCTCATAGGGGCCTTAGTGATTAGACTCGGGCTTGGGGGTACATTGTACTTTAACTATAATAGGGAATCCCCAAAGCACTATTCTGATGATTGAGGCCCCTACATTAAGTCCGGCCAGATCCGGGGGGAAATCTCCTCCTGAGGCAACATGTCAAAGTCAAACTCGTTTACTTCGAATTGCTCAGCTCCCGGGCTCAGGGTTTAGGGTTTATAGTACACAAACAAGTTGTCCCCAAGTCTTCCTAGTACTCCTTTACGTTGCCTGGGGATCCCTGGCACCCTCCCCCCCTCCCCCCCTCCGTACCCTAAACCCTAAACCGACCTGGGTTCCTTTATTTAAGGGTTTCTATACTGGTTCCGGTTCCTTTTAGGGCTCCTCTAAAGGAATGCCCTTACCCATAGTCTCCATNCTCCCCCCCCTTTAAGCACTCTCCCTCAAGGATCCTAGACTACCAGGCCTTCTAGCAGGCTGTGGGTTGTGCCGCACGTGCGGCCACATTTTTTCCAGAGACATCGCCTTGGGACCAAGTGGCTCTTCTTCTGTGGAGTGAGTCTCGCAACAGTCATGCTAAAGCATGCCCCCGAAACGGCTTGTGACGCTGGTGTCGCACAACAGATTTGTATGACAGATACTCCTACAAAAGCAACTGCAAACGTGTGTTCCTCCGAGCCCCGTTGGAAAGAAGCTATGCGCAGAAAAGACACTGAACTCGTCGGTGTAGGATCTACAATTCTAGTCGGGTCTTTTGTCGAAGCTACGAGCTGCTTGGTCGAGTCTCAGCGATTCAAAACAGTCAGTTATTTTGCTAAAATCTTGCCATGTTTGATTTGTTAGGGCGATCAAGTGTCGGAAAAGGGCTGAGGGCTCTTCGCCGCATTTCTCGCCGCCTCCGGCTTTTTCAATAACCTACGATCTACAGCGATCCAGGCAGGTGCGTACCTTCTGCGAACTACTTCTTCCTATAGCTTATGAGATTGGAATAGAGGGACTGCTGTAGCCACTGGAAAGCAGAGGCAGTTCTGTCGGCACTTCGTGTTAAACGTAGGTGCAACAGCGAGACAACTGCCGCGAAAGCAGAGATCTTACATTCCCAAACCCTAGCTCCCCTACCCCAAAATCCCAAACCTCGAACAGCTCAAGGCAGCAGGCCCACCACTCTGCAGACACCGCACGTAAGTGCAAACATTGAAACCCTAAAATTCCTTGACCTGAAAGCTTGAATCTCAGTCCCGGAATCAGAATGTTGGGAATCAGCAGGATTTAGTATGCGTTCCGGTCAAGGCGATTTGTGCGGTGCCCTCCTCGGTGTGCAGGGTAGTGTGTAGGCAATTCACTAGACGAGCCTGTCACGAGCCTTTCGCAGGCTTAAAGCTCGAAGCGCAAGACTCAGTGTAGATAGAGGATCAGTGAAGAAACGCACACTTAAACCTCAACCGTTGCCAGGGTCTTCGGAGGTGACTTGGGATTGAGCATTACCGAGTGTTCTGAAAAGAGTTTAATCGCCAACGGTGTTCCCTTTCAGCCCCGCATTGAAGCCTTAATTTAATTGCGATCCGATCATTGTAGCGACATGTGTGTGATAGAATCTGCAAGCGTTACTCTTACATCTTTCAGCCCATTCTCGACTTACTCAACATTCCTTTTGCCCCAAGTCCCAGCTCAAAACAAACAAGGTTCAGGCTTCAGTTCTGTGGCTAAGGCGGCTAAGGAGTCAGTAATGATGGCCAAGACGACTCCGATCGTGGTGATGATGGTGGTAGCGATGACCTTGTTTTAGGAGGAGACCGCCTTCCCGACGCACCTGGCATACATGTCAAAGAAAGAGTTCAATCTACACGCCAAAGACTATCCAGGCATTGCGTCGAACTCAATCTAATCCATGGGCTCCATGTACTGTTGTTGATGAGCACAGCATTAGCAGGCTTGTCATCATTGAAGTCACGACAGTTAGGTTCGCTGGTCACCACCCCCGTTTGTTTTCGATCCTCATCACCTTCATCACCACCGTCATCATCAGCATCAGTGTCAGCCGCATCATCATCATCATTGTTATCATCACCATCATCACCATCAGTATCCGCCGCATCATCACCATCAACATCATTTTATTTTGCTTCTTCTTATTATTACTATCATCAAGCACCATCATCATCCACAGCATCATCGTCAGCACCATTCTTCATCATCATCGTCATTACTTTTACAGTGACAATCATCCTCAGCAAATGTTATGGTCAGCTTGCATAGGAGGTCAGTACCCAGGTAGGAGGTTGCAGTTTTTTTTGTTTACTGCTTTCAGCGTGACAGGCAAGCGTTCCCGAGCGATCTGCACCACTCACAAAACCCATTGCCCTCCATAACGCCTTGATGAGAATCAATGAGTCGTTGCTTCAAGCTCTTTGTCGCATCAGCGAAGCGTGCTGGACGCGTCCACATCCGACTTGTCTGGGGCTTTATGGAATTGAGGGCTTTTCTTGGGATTGTGGGCTTTTCTTCAAAGCTTCCGTTCGGATCTGGCCGCAAGGTCGACGGCAAATTAAACCTCGCACCTGAAGGTGCCGACATACAAATTGCCCTTTCGTGTGCCCGCAATTAGGCGGCCCGAAGAAAGCTGGGTCGCTCATGGAGCAGGGGGTGCCAAGCACCCTCTTCCCGAATTTCCCCGACAAGCCTGGGAAGTTTTGTGCACAAGACAAAGCCGGACAGTCTCACGGTTTTTGTACCCAGACTCTTGCTTCCGGATCCGCTCATTGCCAGGCATCTGCCAGATTTGGGCGACTCGTGGTTCAGGACTTCTAATAAAAATAGTAATCATAGTAATAATGGTAATAATAGTAATGATAGCAATAACAGTAATAATAATGATAATGGTAATAGTAGCAATAATGGTAATAATGGTAATAATAGTCATAGTAGTAATAATAGTCATAGTAGTAATGATAGTCATAGTAGTAGTAATCGTCATAATAGTCATAATAGTCATAATGGAAATAGTCATAAAAGTCATATTAGTCGTAATAGTACTAATAATAATAATAATCATAATACTAGTAATAATAGTAGTAATAGTAATAGTAGTAGTAATAGTAATAATAGTAATAGTAGTAATAATAGTAATAGTAGCAATAGAAATAGGAATAAACATAATGGTTCATAACAATGATGTTAATAGTACGAATAATAGTACCAATACTACTAATCCAAACAAGACTATTTCTAGTTATAAGTATAATCAAAAAGGCTGCTTCTGCAGGATTTTGCCTCGCTCTCCAGAGCTCTGTCCGAAGACAAGGAACAGTGGATGGATGCTTAACATAGGGGCCGTAATAATTCACTATACTATTTTGGTGGTTCCTTGTTATAATTATAGTATAATGGTTTCAAAACCCTATTCTAATTATTCAGGCCCCTATATTATGTCGGGAGCCAGGTTTCCGGGCTTAAGGCCATGGCCAGGCATTTTGGTGTGATGCATGGCGATGAGCGAACCGTCGAGGGCTCTACTTTTCATCCATGATCGGCGACTTCGAGAACAGCATTGAGGTAACAGTCTAAGATTTTCATAATTCCGGTTTCTCCTTGTCAACCCTAAACCTCAAACTACCTAAACCCGGAGCCGCTGAGCCAGAAGCCCTCAACAGCTTATGTATTCCACCCCTGTGTGCCATCTTTCCGTTAGTATGTTTTTTGTTTTCTTTTTCTCTCTTTCTCCCTCTCTCTCTCTCTATTTTTGTTTCCTTCTATGGATGTATAGATCTACCATTAACTGTCGGGAGTAAACTCGCAAAAGGAAGACATCGGTGGATTTGCTAGACGAAACGCTGATTTCCAATGCCGGATCTAGACTCTAGACGATCTTGGGCAGGTTTTGAGCCAATGTGGTGACCTGACTTCGGCCTTCGGTAGAGAACTTCGTGCTTTGACGTTTTGGTCGCAGCTGTTATTCAACAGAGCCAAGTACGGTGGATTTGTCCTAGACTTCAACAGCATGTTTTACGTTCTCCCGGCGCTCTGTGTTCCACTATCTTAACGTGTCGTGCCTGCCATTGATTTTGACCCTGTCTTTGCTGTGAAGACTCGAAACGTCACCAGGGTTAGTGGCAGAGGCTCTTTTCAGCCATTTGGGTTTAGGGTTCAGGGTTTTGGGGGCGTCATGGTGATCACATGATGCAAAAGACAGCATGTGGGAAATGCCTCAAGGGCCTGTGGCGGCGATAGCCTCCAGCAGCAGTTGAAGCTCCTGGAAACTCCCGACTCTAGAAACCCAGCCACGCATTGGAGAGTTTCTGGATGAGGACTGACCTTGAATCGTACACCCCCTGCTTCCACAGATTTGTCCCTCGAACCGCAATTACTTCAGGGATCTAGGGCCCTTTTTGAAGCTTTTTGTGTTTAGGGTCCTGGGCTTAGGCCGTGAGGTTTTGGGCTGTGGGATTCTATTGTGTAAGGCTTTTGGGCCGCGCGGTTTGCCTCAAGCTTCTCGGAGCGCGCTGTTTGGGAGAAGGGAGACTGGAACCCGCTCATGTCAAGGTCCATAGCAGTGTTGTCAGTTTTGGGTTTGGGGTTTAGGGTTTATAGGGGCCTTACTAATTACCAATACTATTTTGGGGGCTCCTGAATATAATTATAGTATAATGGGCCCCAAAACCCTATTCTAATTATTAAGGCCCCTTTTTTAGGCTTTCGATCTTGGGGCCCAGCTGCTCGGATCTGGCATGCAGGGTGCTGTTTTGAGGTCTCCCGGCGAACCAGGCAGCAAAACGTGCGCCTCGCGTGCCCTTGAGGGATACGTGCCAGTTTCACATGTCTTACACTGCGCAAAGACGTGCTTGCGGATTGATCAGCCGCGTGTTAGGGAGGACCTTGCAGATGTCTGCTTCCCTCCTTGAGTTTCGACTTCTGGGGCTTACAGGAATGCTCAGCTCAGGGTTACTGGGCTGTCCAGGAGACATGTTGCCCCAAAATCCACATTCATGTGCCCTAGACCCTGTCGCCTACAAAGCCCGCAACACCAGACCCTACGAGTCTGCATAGATCAGTCTATGGGGGTCGGAACAATTAGTGGTAGTATTCCCGTATAGTCCTTCCATAATCATGGAGCGGAGAGAGGCCGGGGAAGAGTGGGAAGAGAGGGAAGAGAGGGTGAAGGCGGGTGAGGATGAGGATGAAGGGTGAGGATGGTGAGCATGAGGATGTTCACAAGACTGAGGATAAGAATCATCATAGGAGGGGTATGAAGGGAATGAGGGTGCGGATGCTTAGAAGCCTCCCGTGAAACCGTCTGTGAAACCAACTGTTGCGAATAAAGGGGAGGGGAGGCTGCGAGGGCTTGGGTCAGATTTTGGGGCGGGTCAGAGCTTTCATTCTGATTGCAAAGACCAAGAAAGTCTGAGCAAGGAAACCTTTCACGGTGCTGGGCCGGAGTTTGAGGCCCCAAGGCTGTAACACCTCCGGAACGCGCTTTCGCATTGCGGCTGAGTTTTTAGAGGCTGCTCCCACCGCCCCCGAGCCTCACAACCCAACCCCCCATCGTAGTATGGTGGAGAGCGCCTTCACCGCATGTGGCGCCAAAAGCCGGACGACCTCAGGCTTCATGCTCGAAAGAGGCTTTTCATCGCGAGACGTGCTCGTGGCTAGTGGCTACCCGGTGCTTGGCAAACTTGCCGAGCATGGAAGTTGTGGTGCCTTCAGCCTCTCAGTTTATTCATGACTACTTGCTCGCTAGGACCTAGGACCTGCTAGGAGCTGGAATGCTCACTCATGTTTTACCCCAACGACTGGCAAGTTTTGTGGCTCAATGACTAGGGCCCTAGTTGCTACTGGAGCAACCTCTGGCCTCTCTCTTTTCTTCCACGCTCTTCGCTTCTTGTCGTCGTCGAGTCCCGTCGTCCCTCCTGACTCCGCCCCGACTTCTTTCTTGGAGAACCCTTTGGAGCAGCTGTGCCCGGCCGAGATCTCAGGAGCCGATTCAGCTCTGGCACAGGGGTTGCACTGGCCATCAGTACTTGTGGGCATCCTTATTGGGCTTCTTTTGATTCCGTTGTGTGAAGCTATCCTTACCGCTCGCATTTTGCTGTTCAGAGCTGCCTTGCGCCGGCTGGGGTTCTCAACGAGGGCTCCGCTC
>BGNK01000832.1:66391-137544 GCA_003297005.1 Symbiodinium sp. clade A Y106 | reverse complement strand
GCAAGGCAAAGCTTTCGCTCCCAAAAGGGGTTGCTCGCCTCGTGACGGCTGTTGCAGCTTCGGATAGCAGGCGCTTCGGAAAAGTCCGGAAGCCTTTGGGAGGGGAAGGGTACAACATGTATATGTATATGTGTATGCATATGCATATGCATATGCATATGCATATGTATATGTATATGTATATGTATATGTATATGTATATGTATATGTATATGTATATATACGTACATGTGCTAACCCTTTCGGGCAGAATCTGGGAAAATCGGGCAACCATGGGTCGGGAATGGAGGAGAGTTTTCAAACAGATGCGGGGGAAATTTTCAGACGCTACCCCCGCAATTTTCAGAAACACCTACGGCCGGCAAAAGGTCGGGAACGGTAGGGGGGGAGGGGACTATGAACGTATGTGCATTTACATGGCGTGTTAAAATGCATACCGATATCTCTAATTGGTCCTGTGTCACTGGATGATTTTTGCCTTTGCTGAAGGCAAAGGAAAGGGTTTAGGGTTTGGGGCTTCGGGTTTGGGGATTGGGGATTGGGGTTTAGGGTTCGGGAACGGGAGGGGGGGGGAGGGGACCACGAACGTATGTGCATTTACATGGCGTGGTTAAAATGCGTAGCGATATCTCTCCTCTTTCCTGTGTCACTGGATAGTATTTACCTCTGCTGAAGGCAAAGTATAGGGTTTAGGGTTTAGGGTTTGGGGATTAGGGTTTAGGGCATAGGGTATAGGGTTTCCGAATGTGTCTTCGTCTATGCCCGATGTTCTCTGACCTGTCTGAAAAGATGTGTCTCTATTCCCGATTTTATTCGGTATCTTCATGAAAATCCATATGCCTATGCTGAACATAGATCCGTGAAAATCCCAGCACCCTCGATATGTAGATATGTATGTATTTACGGGCTTGTATATGTACATGTATATGTATGTGTATTAAATCATGTTCGCGTGCACACTCGCATACACATTTATACACACATGCGTAAATGCATGCATGCATGCATACATGCGGATACAAATGTATTTATTTATCCTCAGGAGAACCTCCCCGTTGGCACGATGGTCTTCATGGCTCCGGAAACGTTTACAAACCCGTCTCCACAACTGACTGGGCAGACGGATGTCTGGGCTCTGGGAGTTATTCTGACCTGGATCATGACGGCCGTTGAGATCCTTGGCTCATGAGCTCGACTGCCTCTGGCGCCTCTTTATTGTCACATTGACATGTTGAACTGCTGGCTGTTTTGCCATAACGTTCTTGCAGCAATCGTGACTGCCCAGGCTCGGCAGCTTGCAACATCCAAACCTGGATCGTGAAGATGGCCGGGATTTTTGCGTGAAGTGGATCGACATGTCTCGTGCCAGCATGCGGGGGCGCCGGCACAGCAAGCGTCACAGTATGGTTACGTTAACGGGCAGCAATTAAGTCCCCACCCGTTCAGGTACCGCGCTTTCAAGAACAAAGTGCCTTGGAATCGTGCTTTGGTGAAGGGCCATCCGGAAGTTGCCAGCATCCTTGACAAGGCCAGGTGTGGAGCGTAAGCAAGTGCATTGCAACATAATTGCTCTGGATCTTTCCTTCCTTGTTGCGGCACTTGATACATTATTTTTGCACTTGAGAAGTGTGGAGGTCCTGGCGATCGATCCAGCTGAACGTTGTAGTGCTTCTGACATCTTGCAGGTGCGTCGGGCGACGTTTCTTTTCCATCAAGCCTGCTGAAGTTGCTTGCATAGTTGTTTTTGTTACTTTGTCGTTCGCGGCTTTGTTGGTTTTTGTTGCTGCCGCGTTGCCAACTGGAGTCGTTGTAGGTGTGCTGCAAGTCAGGCAGCAGTAGCCGCAGAGCAGAGACTCGTGCATGCAAGTTCCAGCCAGCTTGTTCCAGCAGGCTGACTGGATGCGTGTAACTGATCCGGCCGCTTCTGCCTCCGCTGCGCTGTTGGAGAAAGGGACTTTGCTCTACAATCTGCGAATCCCGGCTTGTTCTGAGCTGTCGTCGTGCGTTCGCAACCGGACGTTCCATGCTGGCAAGGAACATTCACGGAGCTGTCCGCCTTGGAGAAGAAGATCGTGTCCCTGGTAGCTGATCATGCTCCTGATGCGAAGACAGCACTTCTCCGAAGGAACTCAATCGTGCAGCGAGGGAATGCTGTTCTTGAAGTCATCGGCCATACCGGAGTCGTGCACGCGAGTGGCCATGATGAGGACATTTCGAGCCTTCGACAAAACCAATGACGGCTTTCTCGAGATGTCCGAGTTGATCGAAGGCTTCAGGCCGTCTGGTCCATGTTTTAGGTTGATGTTAAACGCGTCCGACACTACTGGGTAGTAAGCCGAGTTCAAGCACACGACCTGCAAGAATTGATGCATGTTGTGAATTTTCTTCAGGGAACATGATGTTGACGTTGACGTGGCCTGGCACGCATCTTCCAAGAAGGGCGCTCAGAAGTGCACAACTGCCGCGTATCCCGTACTTCTGAGTTCTCAGGAAGCAGCTATTCGGGAAGTGTTTGAGGCGATGGACCTGGACGACAACAAGCTTATTAGCTACTCGGTGAACGCTGTCGTTTGTGCCCCCCCCACAACCTCATGCGAAGTTTATGCTGGCTTTCTGCACGCCCAAGGCTACCAAGAGTGGCTCGCTGCTACTATTGGGCCGAAGGTGCTTGAGTCTGATGCCTGGCAGCAAGATGCAGCGTGTCGACTTTCGAGTTCACGTGCTCATTGTCTTGCGGACCTGTCTTGAGCCTCCTTCCCAGCAGGAAGGTGCACTGCGAGCTTGCTTCCGGCGCCTGGATGCTGAAGCCAATGGCATCATTAGCAGAAGTGATATTGAGAGGCAGGAGACGCTGGATGGTGTCGCTGCAAGACGCTGCTGCTGCATCCCGCCAGGGCCGTTGGAGAAGGAGGTGCTGACCAAGTCTTCGGGCAACTTGTCACTCAAGAGGGATATTGCGTCGCGTGAGCTTTGAATTGATTTTGCCTGAGCCAAGGCCGCGAGAAGACTCCTTCTTCGAAAGCGATTGCCAGCTCACCTTCGATGGTTTCAAGGTTGGTATAAACTGGCTAAAGTGCCAAATTCTACAGCACAATTAGGGCAGGGTGCTCTTATGCGGTCGCCTTAGGGTGGAGGGTTGGGGGCTCAAAACTAATTACTTAAACCTTTAACGAAGCTCTCTACAATTACGCCAGTTCGGGCGGCACATGCAAGGGGGCCTCCTCTGAGAAGGTGGGCCACCCTTCCCCTCCCTTCATTACCCCCATACTGTTCCATACGAAATTATGTTCACGGGAAACGAACTTTAGTGCAGGGGAGCAGTCTTTCAGCACCAGGGAAAGGATTCAGAGTGCTGTGCACGTGGCCTGTGCGTGGCCTTTGTGTGACCGACTACACAGGCCCTGGCCAGCAGGAGCCTGGGCCGCACAGTGCCCTGCTTTCGGTTCCTCAGCTCGCGCCCTCTTGGGGCATGGGAAGCGCGGATTTTTTCTCGCTATCACGGTTCGTCGTGCCAGAGCTGCCGAGGATTGGCGAAAAGCGGGCAGTCACATCGGTGGCCAAAGGTTCGCAATCATTGATGATTACACCTGCCCCAAAGTCTGGGCATCTCCAACACAAGCGGAATTCTGTCCATTGAAAAACAGCTAGATTGTTGTTGATTGTGGAGGAAGACAGAAAACTTCCGCTGACATGATCGTTTCTAGTTCGAGAGCGTGCCTCCGTCGACATCTGCGTATGTTGCTACAGAGCTCAGCCCATATGCGTTTGTGGCCATTCAAAAAGCTGCCCTGCTGAGATAGTCGGCAACTTGTGAGAACACTTGTCCAGCCAGTCGTGTGCGCCGCTTGTTCGCGCTACCGATGTACTTCGGAAATTTGTGAGGTAGGGTGCTCCTGGCGAGAGGGCAGCCGCCTGGCCTTGGCCACGCAACTTATTCTGTTCGGGTTAATCGAAGTATGCGGCATGCCCCATGCGCACTACCGAGGAAACACAAGGGCAATTCTTCAAGCCACCCATGTCTGGCCTGGTCTTCTCATTGAAGAGGAGGCTGAAACGAGACTGACAGTGACGGCAGCATGTACCGGCCGCAGCAGTTGGCATCATGCAGTCCTTGGTTGAGAGAGCTGCTGGAAGACATTTCTTTCGTGGGATAAGGCGGATAAGGGGACTAGGCTGACCAGAGAGGTCGCACCGTTAGCACCAAGAGCCTCCTTACACTCGGCCCGAAGTGCTGGCAGGACGCTCAGTAGAAGTGCATCACTGCCCGGTGTGGATGGCGAACGGCCCAGGAGTGCATGGTGCAATGCTGGTAGAGCAAAACGAAGTCTATTCAGGTCAGCTGTATCCACTCAGGTATGGCTTCTTCCAAGAATGCTAGCACATTGAAGCTCGATGAACGCGGCGCGCAGCTGGGCCTGTTCAGGAACCGTATCTAAGCAGCCTGGTGAGTGGTGCGAAGATGTGAGACGTCGTTGAAAACGATGAATTCGACACGATGTGGATGCGGCACAAGGTTTCCTTGAGGCTGCTCTCACCGCGCTGCTGTGGTGGCCATGGTTTCGAGCTTGGGAAGATGATTTGTGCGTCGACCTCTGCTGCTCCAGCATTCACTGGCTCTGGCAAGACTATTTAGCTGAGGCTTTGAGCTACTGGTGCACCAATGGTGCACCAGGGCCATGGAGCGGGGAAGCGTGTTTGGGACGTTTGTCAAATGGTGCTCTGTTTGAGCTCATGCAAGTGAATTCTGCGCCACTCCATGCGCTGGGTCACAGGCTTTTGCCGAAGGTGACAGGCCGCAGACCGACCGTGTTGGACTGGCATTGCATTTTTCAATCAACCCGAGCAAGAGTTGCCAATACATGGAACCGGCTTACGGCATGCCTGTGAGAATTTGTTTCAGCTTTTGCACTACAAGCG
Organism: Symbiodinium sp. clade A Y106; assembly: GCA_003297005.1. Lineage (NCBI taxonomy): Eukaryota > Dinophyceae > Suessiales > Symbiodiniaceae > Symbiodinium > Symbiodinium sp. clade A. The sequence goes on along the minus strand of BGNK01000832.1, from coordinate 132,627 downwards.
TCCTGTTCTGACGGCTCTTGCGGCGGGTTTCCGACGAGGATTTTGAACATGTTCGTCTGACTCCGAAGCGACATGAAAATCACGGTATCAAAGTCCTCGAGACTTGGCGCTGTCTTTGAGAAAGATCTGACATGCGTCGCGCTTTTTGCACACAAGAAGTGAAGCCCGGAAGTGGAAAGTAGCGCCTGTGATGCCCCTGACCTGCTGTCAGAATGCTGCTCTTCTTGTGTGCTCTCGGTCGGTTGAAAGCTAACCTCAAATCTGCAGCCGTTGCCAAGTGATGTGCCAAGATGAGGTCGGATTCTGTGCAGGGAATCACAAAGTGCACACCCTGGAATCAAGGTGCAATGTACATGACGTGTGCCATAGATGAAAAAGGCGTTGGGAGTTGTTGAGGCCGCGTGAGTGGTTCAAGAGAAGCCGTCATTGCCGAGCGTGAGTGTCAGCTGGCAGCTGTTTTTCAGTATTTCTGTGCGAGTCTGTCTGGGATAGGAGAAGTAACAAAGAGACCGCAGTTTTCGGAAGGCGATGAAGGTGATGCTGGGCACACTGGTTGGTAACGCGTAATTGTGTCGTGCAGAGTTTGGCCGAGCTCTGCTCAGAAGTTCTTGATGGGAGAGCAGTTGCTGCGTGCTGAAGTTCAGGCTCAGCACCCGACTTGGGACATGAAGAGCTTGTGAACCAACCCAGCTGGGAAGACTCTGCAGATTTTAGCAGCCTGGCAGGCGATTCGGGAACGGCTCAGTGCGCACAAGACATGGCTGCAGCGTTTGGACATCGAGGCTCAAGCGGCTGAGAGACAACTTAATCCGAGGGGCTGCACACCGGAGCCGCAGTCCTGGTCGGGGATAAGTGCGCAAGCAGGACAACATGATCGAGTTGAAGATAGCAATGCAGGGCAATGCGCATCGTCTCCGTTTCCTTGTATACGAGGACGCGACCCTGCTACCTACATCTTTGTTGCACATTTTGCGCAACAGTTCCACATTGTGCTGGAACAGGCCGATGCATACCCGAACAGTGGAGGTATGATGATGAGTGAGGCTGGCCGCGGTTGTGCTACCAGACTGTGATGCATCCCTACTGCAGTTGACAGTTCCGCACAGAATAGCATTGGAATCGCTATACATTTTGAGTTTGCATCACTTCCTGCCTCATCGTGGACACCATTGGCAGTTCTTTTTATAAGGGATGCATTGATGTAGTATCAATCGCTGGCAAGCTTTTGCCCAAGCTTACTCCATGTTTTAGTGCCTTGCGAAGTCATCCCGCGAACGGGCAGTGCAGGACGATGCAGATTCAGACCTAGTGGAAGCAGCTTGGCCCACGTTGGCAACCTCGGCAGAGGTTGCTGTCTGTTGATAGAGCCTCCCGTGTCACATCAGAAGTAGCCGACAGTATGGACCTGAGCACGATTCAGAAGCTCCACAACGTCACTGGCATTGCGACAATTCGGCAAGGCCATCAACACTCTCTTGACCGCGGAGTCGTTGACGGTCATGGATGTGTTGCGGGCCACATCACAAGCAAGCAAGGCACAAGACTTACAGCCCGTCGAAGCTCGCATAGCAGTCGCCACACTGTTTTTTGCGATGTTTAGATTTTGCTGTGGAGGTGTCGGACGCAGACCTCCTTGCTTGTTTGGATGATGGTGCGAGGGATGGTTTGCAGGAGCGGCCGTTTCTCTGCAAGAGGAAATTCACTGTGGTGAGTATGTGGACACGAGGACCAGCGGCAGTCGGATGTCGATGGAAGCTTTGCCTTCGAGGGTGACGATGAAGGATGGGGGAACGTTAGCCATGGCTGCTGGAGACAAGCAGCATGTGCATTGACAGTTTGTTGCTGACAGGGCAGATAGGTGGCTTTCACATATCCGAAGTTGTTGAGCGTGTTCTGGGCTCGAGTAAATCCTTTCCCTGCGTGCCTCCGTAAACCAAGCAGCCGCAAAATACGAGGAGATCTGTGCATCGAGGCGCCCTCAGAGCGCTCAGAGCGTCCTGGCTGGAAGCGGATGAAGTGGCAGGCCGCCGATGGATGAGATGCTTGCTGTGTCATCTGCTCTTGGGGTTCATGCAGTTCGTTCGCGAAGAGTGTCCGATCTCTTTTTGTGCATTCGCAGGAAGTGGAGGACCAAAGACTGGAAGACCAGCGCCTGGCACAGACGCAGCTCCAGAAGCGGCGAAAAGGTGCAGATGCTTCCACCAAGTCATCGGCAAACTTGCGGGTCGGTTTCCCTGAGGGGAGACGGGACAGATGAACAACGAAGAGCTGAAGGCCAAGGGCGAGCAGATCTTCAACTCCAGCGAGGCCAAGCGGGCTGAGCGGGTCAACCAAGTGCAGGCGAGCTCATCCCTCTTGCGCTCGTTTCGACAGGCTTTCAACATCCTGTCTAACGAGCTGTTCCAGCTTCAGACGCACGTGCCTTCCGGTGGTCACAGAGCTGTCGGTTACTGTGTGTAGTATCTGAGCAGGTGCACTAATTGCGTGCCCGGCGTCGAAAAAATAACGAAAATGTAGCCAGGTAGGTCGGTAATCTGGGTTGTGTTTTTTCGGAGTATGCGACTCCCGACACACCGTGACATACCTGCAAAGATTCTGAGGACAGCTGGTCTTGAAGCCGACGCTATAGACTTCAATGTCCACAGCTGGGTGGGCTTCTGATGTCAGCGCGTTGTCAGGTGTCGTCCGGTGTAGGGGCCTTCGCTTCGCAGGTCGTCAAGCTGCGTGGATTTTCGAATGGAATTTCGGAGGACCTGAACCAGCTGAAGGCACGCTGTGGCTCTCTGGCAGAACTCTGACAGCGGACTTCCGGGCTCTCCCTTCCTTGCTGTGTCTGCCAGCTCTGCTTCTGCTCCGAAATCGGGCTTGAGCGGCACCTTCTGCTCGTGTTCCGGTAGAGATGGGGATTGTCATCACTTCGAAGTGGTTGTGGCCAAGGTTACGACTACGTGGAACTACGAATAAGCTTCCGGGAGGACTCCGTCGCGTGCTTGCTGTTTTCCAGTAAGGGCAAGCCGACTACTAGAACAAATTCCGACATTTTCTCGAAACATCCCAAAAAATCGAAGTTTTGGTGCAGGACCTTCATCCCTTCTATCCTCCGTCGGTATCCATCGTGCGGCCTCGGTTGCTGGGGAGACGCTTGGCATCCACGAACGAATGTGGGCATGGGCACAGGGTAGCCGCACGTACACACTGCGAGCTGACAGAGTTGCTGAACGGTCACTGATCTTTGGGTTTAAAGTATGAAGTTTAAAGTCCGGCCGAACCTGGTGCGATCCAACGTTTTGGTTCAAGGACACGATGTGCAGGCAGCGTTGGCTTGCCATCCACGGCTCCAGCTTAAGGGCTGGAGCCCGTTTCAGTGCCTGGGCCAAGACAGCCATCGAAGAACACAGTGCCATGTTTGCCTCGAGTTTCAGGCCCAGATGCATGCCCATCATTTCGTGAGCAGGCATGTAGCAGCTGTCCAGCATCCCCCAGCATGCTCATTCCAGAGGTCGTCCAGGGATATGCTCGTCTCCATCCGCAGTTTCCTGGATCGGGTGGCTCGCAACTTGCCGTTCGTTCGATTGTCCTGGCCACCAACGAAACCAAGAGCAGACCAAGTTTTAAGATTTGCCGGCCCAGGAGTGGACTTGGAAAGCGACAGGAATGCAATTGTCGATTTTCCTGAGGCTTCGGACACCACAGCTTCTATCGTTCTTTTGGTGTGCGGCGATCCTTTTGCAGGGTGCTTTCTCCGTGGTGGAGCAGCAGCTCGGGCTGTTGCGTGAGCGCCCCATAGTTTCAGATCAACTTGCTGGCACCTGAAACGCCTCCTGCAAGGTCGTCTTCGGGGCATCGTACCTTTAGATCTTCGACCTGAGACTTTGGGCAATGCTTATGAGGCTCCGGACATCCCTGGACTGGAGAGGTTGATTCACGCTGAAGCCTGCCAGGATGACCCATGGGCACAGAATCTTGGCTCAAAGCTTTGGAGGGACCGTGCAGGAGGTTCGCCAGGCAAAGCCTCGGCAAAACGGTGTGAGCAGCACGAGCAGCCTTGCAAGTGACAGTGCGTGGTGGAGTTTCGTTACGTTGTTTTCCATGTGCGATGTCACGAAAATTTCAACATGAAGGCCGAGTAACGGCCTTTGTCGAAGATCTTTTGTTGCCGAACGGATTCGAAAGAAGATAACCGCATGCGGCCAGGAGCGAAGAGCTGCAATCAAGCTCCTTCAGTGCCATGCTCTCCGGAGGCGCCAAGAGGGCCAAGACCCATGCGAGAGCCCCAGTGGATGCTCGTCTACCTATGATGTGAGGCAGGAAGTCGACCTCGTCTTCTGCAGGTCCAGGCGGGCCTGTCTCGGGCAATGCAGTGATTGATGAAGAAGTGCTTGATTCTTCAGTAGGAGCTGCTTCTAGAAGCTCCGGAAGATGGGCTGCCGGCGTGGGCTATGGAACGGCATGCATGGAAAGAGGAGCGTTCCATTGATGATCTCATGTGGGCTCTGACACCTGTGGTAAGCCCATTCGCATCTCTCCTGCCTTGAAGGGCACGATGGCTGGGATCCTGCAGCCTTGAGAGCAGCACAGGAGGCTCAGGAGCAGCGCTCGGGCTTCTGAGTTCACGTGTTCCAAACTGCAATGCAGGACCTGGAGCTGCAGCAAGTGGTATCGTCCATCAGCGCCATGGCGTTCGGAGTTCGTACGGTTCCGTGATCCGCTCCCCCCAACACATGGGATGCAAGACAAACGGAATGGCAGGGCCTTGTCTTTGGACACCCCCCAGACATCCTGTTCTTTCAGTCCCTCGGCCCTTCCAGAGTGCTTTGGTATCAATGCCACGCCGATTTTCTTCATTTTCAGGGTCGATTGCACTGCGATAGAGACTCTCGAAAAGAGCCCAGCGATGCTTGACCGACATAATCCAGGGCGATGGTCTCCAAAGCTACAAAATACTCGAAATACATGGTGTTGAGTGGGCCTGGCCGTCTGCAAATGCAGCCTGCATCCTACGCAATGTCAAGCCCTCTTCATCATTGCATTCGAAGAACACACAAGCCAGTAAAGGCTTGTTGACCTCACACGAAGATAGGCCATGATGACCGTCTCTCCTGATACCGAAGCACCCAACTGCCTTCGAAACATCCCGTTGGGTTTGGAAGGGACTGTAGCCTTGCATCTCGAACAGAGCAACAACGCTGTGTCGCAGCTCAGGTAGAAGCCTGCCGCGCTACGACACAGGCCGCGGGCAACAGTATTTGTTGTGCGGTATTGCGAGCTGAAGTAGTTGTGGATTGGCCACGCCCGTGTGTTTGGCCGCCATAGTCGGGTTCGTTAATTAGTGCTCGCAGGGTTGAAACTGGTACAGGCTTCAATGAGGATTATTTGCACTGCCTGTGATGAGGCAAGGATGACTTGGCAGACCTGCTGTCCAAGTCATGTTTGGTGCCCTTCCTGGAAGGACCGGAGATTGCAAGCGATCGCGTCTTGAGTCAAAGGGGAGAAGCACTCCTGTGCGAAGGCGAACTTTCTGCGTCCTACACAAGCATCAGCGAGAGATGTGGCATCTTCCGAGAAGTTTTGGGTATGGTGAAGCAGCTGCTGGCCAGCCTGCCGTAGCCTGCCGCCGTTTAGATTCGGTAGCGTGATGACCTGGCGGAAGCCAAACGGCTCCTTCCTCAAGACATTTTGCCATATTGCTTCTCCAAAACTGGACTGGTTGTGTGCAGTTGCATCCATATATATATGTGTGTGTATATGTATCCTTATATATATATATATATATATTTATATTCATGTATATGTGTATGTATATGTAGATGTAGATGTAGATGTAGCTGCATATGTATATGTATATGTATGTGTATGTGTATGTGCATATGTCTATGTATTTTACGTGTATGTATGTGTATATATATATATACACACACTAAATGCACGCACAAACGCGTACGCCCACACACGCATACCGTTGTGTCATCTGATTTTGTGATCAAGGTAGTAGGTTTACGAACAGGCTCGCACGACCTCAAGAGCCTCTGATGTTGGGTGTATTGTTGTGCTCATCCCTGGGCCGGAAAGCCTTGCGAATGCATAAGACAAAGCGACGGGCGAGTTCGTTCTTAGCCGCGCGATGTGTTCCTGCGTGGCTACGGTGGGCAGTCCTTAGAGTGCTGCGCCAGCCGAGGCAGCACGCGCCCAGCTTGTTGCAGCCAATCCGACAACACTTGGCGGCGGCTAAGGCTGCCCAACCAACGAGCAACTGTTGTAACATTATGATATGGAATGCCACTGTAGTGTGCATAGTGGAGTTCACAAGAGTCAGGCTTGCACGAGAAGTTCTCTTCCTAGAAGCGTGGAGAAAGTTCGAGAAATTCGAGAATACGCCATCTGCAGGCTTCAGCGGAGACCTTCCAGCATTGTCTGGGCGAGTGCGCCTCTCACGAGGATGCTGCCAGGGATGTGGCCTTCGCCAAGCTTGTGGTGGCAACGGCCGATGACCTGGAGAGGATCCCTCATCGGGGTTTCGGGCCGCCTCGGGAAGTGCGTTGGTGTAGCTGGGGGTGCCAGCTGAGCCGCAGCAGAGCAGTCGGATCGAGAGAGGCAGAGCCAGAGAAGGCAGAAGCTTTCGCATGCTCCTGGCAGGCTTTGCCATGCGCCACGGTCACTTCCAGCAGGCTCCACGGCTCCTTGAGCAGGTGTAGCAGTGTGTGCAGGCATGACGCATGCACCATCGCACAGGGTTGCTGTTGCAGTTGCCGCATCCGCGCAGCTGGTCTCCTTGCAGGAAGTGCTCAGACGGAATACTGTCGCTTGCTGTCTGTGCACCAGCTGGACTCGAGCAGCATTGAAGGCTCGGCTAGATCCTTTCGAGAAGCACCTCGAGAAATATGCCTTCAGCTGCTCGTGTGAATTTGGATGTTCCTGATGCCAAGCTGACCCTGCAGATTGGCATGCCTTTGCACAGATTGCCCGGAATGAGCACTGCGTACCACAGGCCGGGTCCTTGGTTACGTCACAACGGATCTTGTCCCCCCAAGAAACAGCACAGGCACATAAGTGCTCACTTATGAGTTTCGCGGCATGCTCGAAGCATGCGCATGTGCCTTACAAGCTGAATGTGGCACCTAGGGCTGTCAAGCTTCGAGAAATGGCGAGGGTGTAGCGGGCGGGGCAGATAAATCAGATGCCGGGTTACGACTACAAGCAGCGAATGTGTTGAAGATGAGGAAATCACAGTGAAGAGAACACAGCGAAGAGAGAGTTGTGGCCTTGAGCCATGCAGAGGACCTAGATGCCGCCCGTTCGTCGGACATTTTAAAGCGGACTTCCCGTCGGTGACGGCCGTGTCCGCATTGAAAGGAGCCACGAAAGGCAAAAGATCGATTGTCGGAGCATAGACCACCAAGACAGAGATCTCAGCTCAGCCTTCTTTCGTTGAAGTTTTTGTTCCGGATACACCTTCCGGGCCATACTCCATGTGAACCGCCACCCTTGCTTGCGAAGCCAGCCTCCAATATGAGGATACAACATTGCTCCACACCCATCGAACTGCAATGTGGATGTATGTATGCCACTGTCAGCTCACCCTTAGCACACGTGATGCTTGTTCTTCTGCTGCTAACAGGCACGCACGGTTCGTTTGGCCAAGGAGTTCTGATGCTTGTGACTTGTATTTGTCGGGTGCCGCTATGCACGTTTGCTGACTGCTCGCTGGTCCGGATCAGGAGTTAGCCGGCCTGGCTGCATTGTTGCCGCTGTCGGACTCCTCATCAGTGCCCCGGCTGTGACACGAGCAGCGCAATAGTGACATCATGCTTTTCGGGAGTGGTGCTTGACTTGATTCTTTGGTTTGCCCAGGTATTTGTACGGAACGGCCCAGCTGCCATACTTGTTGTTCTGTTGACCTGAGAGGCGAAAATGCTTTGCAGTAAAGTCGGCAGTTCTAAATTCTAAACAAGCAACTCATGTCACAGAACGGTGGCGGAACGGCATTGGCCCATGGCAGGTTCACAGCAGCAGCAGCTATGGCGGGCTCTGATCACAGGGCCAGAGGACAAGCAATGTTCTGTGTGCAGCATCTCGTTGTTATGGTATGGCACGGGCACGGGCTATAGAAGAATCTGCTGTACCGGCAGAGTGTCGACATGTGGCGACAGAAACTACATGGTCATGCATACGAGGGTGCCCCCATCATCGCTTTTCGATGCATGATCTGCCTTTAGCGAAAGCTTCTCTTGCAGGACACCCCCTATAGCGGAGGCTGCTTTGCTGATGGCTCAGAACAGAGGTGTTGCAGCTAGAGATTTCGACTCACAGGACCGGTTCAAGGCGGCCCGATTAGACCGATTTTTGCGAACCATGGCAAGACCCAGCCGGCTGAAGTCCAGCAGCTGTGGTTGAGTTGGTATGTGAGAACGGCAGGTGAACCTCTGCGAGACTGACATTCTGGCGTAGGGGCGGAGGGGGCGTTCGCCTGACATCTGGGGTTTGGAAGTGGATATGGTGGGTCGTAGCGGCTGCCAAAGGCCTCCAAATCATTGGCAGATGACAAGCTTCGCAGTTGTGGAGTTTAAAGAGCGTTGGCAGTGTGGTCGCATTGTGGCCAGCACAACGCAGGAACTGCACCGAAAGTCCAAGATTTGCAAGCTTGCCAACGGAATGTAAGCTGTAGCTGAATTGTACAAGCTAGAGCTTGTAACATGCACCTGGAGCAGTGTGAGAAGATCCCTCGTTCCTGCTTTGCTTTGGGCATGGTAGCTGTGAGTCTCTCCCTGTCTCCTCTAGTTGACCAAGCTCAGGTCTTTGACGTGTACTTCCCCGTTGGCTATCCGAATGGCCCGCCAGAAGTAAAGCTCTTGACTACAGGCATGCAGCTGAGCAAGAAATCTGGGCAGCAAGTGTGGACACCTTCGCAGAACAGTAGTTGAGGCAGCGGCAAGTGCAGCACTCACGCCAGGCGGTGGGACTGTGTGCTTCAATCCCAACCTCTACAGCAATGGGAAGGTGTGTCTATCCTTGCCCGGAGCTTACAGCCTGTAAGTTACAAGATGACTCCACTGACATTGATGAAAACATGCTGCCATGCTGCCAAGGTTGGGAACCTGGCAAGGCACGGAGCAGATAAGCCGCTTCTTGCTGATGCCCTCGTGCTGAGCCTTGCTAGGTGAGCGAAGTGAGAGCTGGGATGCGCAGACCTCCCGCGCTTTGCAGGTGCTCGTTTCCATACAGTCGCAAGGCTTCAAGACTGTGCACTGAATCAGGAAGGGTTCTTGTGGGATCTTCTAGCAATCAGTGAGGCAGACCAAAGACTGAGATGAGGTCGCTGATCTTAGTGCCACAGCCGTATTTCAACGAGCCAGGCTGCTTGGACACCGAAAGCGATGCTTTGATCGGTAGCTTGGGGAGCCTCCGCGCCGCCTGAGGCTATGAGACACAGATTGGGACATCTCGTGGAGACAGCCAAAGCAAGGCCTACAATGCCACAGTTCGCGAGAACTGCATCAGGCAAGGAGACATGCTGCTAGTGCCAGTCACAGTGCTTTGTATGAGCGTTACGTATCCTCATGCGTGAAAAATGTAGGAGAGAGACAGCGGCAGTAGTTTTCATGGTCCGGGGTGGTCGTGGAGCAGCAGTCTGGCAGCTGGCAGTCTCGATGCTGTGCCGAAGACACAGCAGTTTGGTTGGCTGTTGCATCCGTGCCGAGGACGTGCCGTGCCCCGAAGCCCCGATGCCACGCGAAGTCACCAACTGAAAGTAGCATAAGTGCCGGAATCTGATGTCTGAAGGTGGGCCATGATCGACGTCCTGAGATCGCCTATGCCAGAGTTTGCTGAAGCTATCAAGCTGCACTTCAAGCTACGTGGCCCTAAGATCCAGGCCAGATCACCAGTTCTTGTGGCCGTTTCGGCTTTGCTGCCAGCTGATGCAAGTGACATCTCCTTCTTGCAGGAGACAGTCGCAGCTGCCAGCTCAGACGAAGTTTTGCGATTTTTGTGACACGAACGAGCCAGCTCCAGCTCGGGCGCAGACTCAGCAGCTGCAAGGCATGGATTGAAGAGGCCGCACTTTGTCGGAGACCAGTGGAGCACGGGAAGCTGCGCAATTTTGCAAGAGTTTCTATTTGTAGTCATCGTGCAATTACGGGCCACCACCGAGTGGCAGTCTCCTCTGCATGAGCGTTGGAATGCACGCATCATGATGCATTTCACCACTTGAAGTGCCGAGGACAGCGCGGTGCATCGCGCGAATCTGGTTGCGTTATCCCAGCAGCTGAACCGCGAGTTGCAGCGATGTGGGTAGATTCGGCTTGGACCCTTGGCGAGGATGTTGCCCCACTGCGCTGCTTCTGCCATCCCTGCATTTCTTGGAGGCTTGAAGGCATTGGCCGGCATTCTTGGCGTTGGCTGTCGCCCTGGGTCTTGCTCGAGCTGAAGATGGTCCTGAAGCAACGACGCCGGGACCTCAAGAGGCAGCGTTTCCTTGATGAGGTGAGGTTTGTTCGGACTTAGGTCGGCAACGCCAGCCACCATGGTGCACATTTGTACAAAGTATGCCATCTGCAGATTTATGCGGATTTGGCTTTGGGCGAAAGCTTTCAAACATCTAGCGGGGCGCGAATCAGCGCGTGACGTTGAGTTGTGCACCTCAGAAGCCCAGAAGAAAAGCTCTTCATCGAGCCACACACTGCAGCGTAGCAAAGCCTGAGGTCGTGTGCCCCATGCCTCAGACAATATTGATAGTGCAGCACAGGGAACCCCGCTATCTGCGACTTCCTAGTATTTCCTAGTCCTATCTTGTTCTTTCTCGGCTCATGCTTGGCACTGCTGTTGCAGCATCACTGATGCTTTTCGAGGACTTACATCAGGGCAAATTTGCAGCAGCAGTTGCAGAGTTACGTCGCAGGCACACTGTGCAAGGCACCAGATAGGTTTGAGATCTATGTGGCGTGGAGTTTGGTGTGGTCGGTGTAGGCACGACCTCTCCCATGGAGTCGGCTTTCGGTTCTATTGCTGCGCTCGCCCAACCATATGAGATGCTTAGTCTGCTGAAAGGGGTTTGGCTGGAGCAAGCATGCGACAGTGGTAGCCTGGTAGCCGGTAGCATCAGTCTTCACCAGACCGCTCTGAAGGTCTCCGCCTTGAACTCCCGATGCCCATGTATGGCTGCGGTGAAGGCTCGGAGAATCGTTGTTGATCATTGCTTGAGGTGGTTGAGCCATTTCTTGGTGGAAAGCCCAAACTGCGTAGCCCACATCATCGCTGTCCAGTCTGCCCACATGTGCCTTGCAGCCATATTTTTTTTGCACAGAGCTTATCAGATTGCTCAACGATCTCGTATCATGGAGAATCGACTGAGAGAAGCTGGAGAGGCCACTCAAGAAGAAAAGAGACGAAGTTTCGCATTTTCACTGCATGGCTTGTTGTAGGTGTGCAGGGAATCAACTGAGTATATTCACATTCATAGCTTAACCATGCTATAAACCTACAGCATGCCCCGAGTGCAGTGCGTCTTACCTGTTTTCCGATAACCGCGATGCCGGTCTGCAGCACAAAGTCGCTCATTGCTGGGTTTTGTGGTTGTCGTTCAGATGCACATGCTGGAAGATGTCCTCAAGCCGGATCAGCTAAATCAGCTGCTCCGATTCAGGGCCGATATTGCCCACGATGTGAACCATAGCTTTTCGGCAGGCGGGGTATGTGCAGTATTCCTGCCTCAGGGCCGGTGATCGCTGAAAGCAGGTCTTTCGTGTTGTGCAGCAGTCAATGCCAGGCAGCACTTCAGGGCAGATGGACTTGAAGCACATGCGGCAACAAACAAATCCCCGGACCACGCGATCAGGATCCGGCATCGCGCATCATCGTACAACATGTGCGAGTCATTGCGAGCCACTGCGAGTCATTGCGAGTCTGTAGTTCCTTTCAGGGCCTTTGCGCTTCTCTCAGCACCTGGCAAGGTCGGCTGACCCCGGCGTTTACGTCGACACTCGCGAAATTTTGTTCTCTCTTCTCTGTGGCCTCGCGTCCCCGTAGTTCGTGGTCTCATTCTTCGGCGAACTTCTGCGAGATCAAACAACAGCCCGTGTGGCATCCGCATGTTTTCGGTTCGTCTCAGTCTTCTGGAATATTGGCTACACGACCTGTCGTCCTCGATTCTGGCCGGGCAGCCGGGCCTCATGCTTGCTATTTTGCTTGGCGTCACATTTCGTCATTCAAATGAGAGTACAATTCTAGACCTCGCCTGGTATTGCCGAGTGTGAGCGTCAAAAAAATTCAAATGATCTTGATTTGGGACGATGCGGGGTCCGGATCAATGCTCTGCTCCATTCCATTGTTGCTTGTTGCTGCATGCTACAATGTTGAGATAGCAATTGATGCCTTCACCAGTGATTGCCAGATCAGGTGACTTATCCTTTGGGGCGTTTGATCCTCGAATGCAGCTGGGTCGCCTAGCTTCGGGCGTCTTGACAGGACATTCCGACCACACCTCAGCGGCCGCGTCTATTTGTTGACAGGCCAGAGAAGCACCATGCCATGTCAGCCGGAGCGAAGCCTTGTTATCTTTATGGGCAGGCTGCGGGACTGTCGTCGTGCAAGAAATCATCAAGTTCTTATTGGAGTGTGGAGCTACAGTTTATGCTGCGGCTTGGCATGGTCTGCAGCCCTCACAGTCACATCTTGCTTGGCTGTATCTAGCTTCTCCATACATGCATGCATGAGTGCATGCATGCATCCACACAAAACACGTCCGCACATACATTAATCTGCCCATACATCCGTGCATGAAAAGGTACATTCCTTGTCAGGGCTTGGTGTTTACTGGCGCTTTGGCCTGCACCCCTCAACTCCGAGAGCATAGAGAAGGAAGGTCCAATTCTACCACTTTCCCATTTTCACAGGAAGCGGTGGTGAATGAGTGGTTCCGGGTGCACATGGGTCGCGTTGTGCACTTGCCCGACGTAGCGAAGCTGGCCTAACTTGGGTTGCCGTCCTGCCCAGTTGTGGCTTCTTATGAAGCTTGGCATGCCTTCGTGCTTGGCTGGGCCTTCTGCTGGCTTCGGAACTTTGCGTACGGGGTCGCGGCACTTTCTCTCTACTCTTCGATAAAGTGTGCAGACAGACATGAGGCACAAACAGCAGGGGCAGGCGATGGCAGACGTCCGAGAGCCAGGAAAAAGGACGGCGAGTCATGCAAACAGAAAGATACAGAAAAGTGGACGCAGACACCCGCAAACACGGACAAACTCCAGAACAGGACAGTCCAGGAGCCTGACAGCCTGCCTGCACTGACATTGTCGTGATCGCTGCTGAAAACACAAAAGTCAAGTACATGCTTTTGGACTTTTGCCCTGCCCGGTTGAAGGGAGCAGATGTGCCGAGCATGGGTTCAGCTGCTGGGACAAGAGACTATGTTGGAGAGTAATCGTTGCAAAATGCGACATCGTATGACACAGATCCTGGACGTGTGCCTGCGCGGAAAGAATCCTGTTCCGCCACAGCCACTGCTTCGCCTCCGCTTGCAGTCGAAGTCTCAGGTTTGTGGAACCCAGGAGACGGCAGACGGCTTGACCAACTGTCTCCGGCATTTAGGTGTCACGACCGAGGAGGCCGTTTCGTTTGCAATCGTTTGCGCAGAGTAGGCTACAACCTGTGGATGCCGTGCTTCAGGGCGAGAGCCCACTGCACATTTTGCTGGGGGACGTCGCTTCGCGTTCTGCAGTTCGAGACTGTTGGTGGCTGGGCGGCACACGGCAGCACTTGTCAAAACGCAGTTCGCGGTTTTGCTGCCAGGCAGCAATTCGAGTCCAGCTTGACTCAACAGCGTCTTTGGCCAAGCATCCCTGGCACTATGTTTGATGATGGTGTCAATCTACCGGCAGCTTTAGTGGTTTGGCAGTTGCCCACACATGTTAGCATGAGGTCTCGACTGCCTTCTATGTGGCGAGCAGCGCTTTTGGCACCAGCGCAGCATCACCGAAAATGTCGAAGAGACCGTTGCGGCAAACTTGCCCCTTGCCCTATCACTATGCCAAGATGCTGCATCCCAGAGGTACAGGATGCACATGTGGATCACCCCGGACGCATTAATGAGGCACTTGCCGTCCGTGGCATGCTTTTCAGGACATCGCCGTTGCTTCACTTTGTTGTTACACTGTCTCTTGCCAAGGTTGTGGGGCTGTTGGGTGCCCTGTCTTGCACTGCGCATCATCTTAAGTGGTAGTGGCAGTGCAGGATCGAATAAGAGAGGCACCGCTTCGTAACAACCTCTCTGGCATTGCCTTTGTTGCAGCTGAGCAACGGTCGGCTCGTCGTTGTGAGCAGTTGGGAGATGCCCCTTACTTTCAATGAGCAGTCATCGACAGAGATGGCCAACTGACGTCTGCGAAAGGTATGCGACTGCACTCCCGGCATTGCCGCAGCTTGCGTCAGATGGCAAGGAGGAGTTGACCAGTTGTTTGAACGACAGTCGTGCTAAGTGCCGGGAAGTTTTCCGTCGCCAGTTTTACGCGATAGCTTCAGGCTGAGGCTGTGTTGACATGGTGGTGAGTGCAGCCATCAACATCCATTCGATTAGTCGGCTCAGGAAAGAGGACACCAAGATTGCTAAGTCATGCTCTTAATGTTTTGACCTTTGCGACATGTGGTATCACCTGTCACTAGGTACGTGAGGTTAAGACTTGTTACCACCAGCTTCTATCTTTAGCAGACCATTAGATGCTGGCAACTGCCCGCTGAGCAAATTGCGACCCGGTTTGCGGAATGGACGTGTCTGCGAATATGTGGATCGCTGATTCTGCAGCTGCGTGAGCAGCACGATGGCCGACCAGACCTTACTTGGTTTGAACTCTATATCCTGGACTCTGCCGGGCTACCGTGAAATACCTGGGTGAATAGCTCTCGCCTCGCTCTCAGGAAGGAAATCGAGCCGCATATGGGATGCCTCCAGAGGTCGCGCACATTGGTGGAGTAGTGGGGGTTAAGCTTGGAGACAGCTTGTGAGGTGGAGGGTGCACTCGGCTCACTTGTCTAAATCTGCTTGTCTGTCTGTATCTGCTGCTTAAGTTCACAAACAAATAAGTATGTATCCTTCATGCAAGAATCCTCACTCAACTCGCCGTTGCTCAAGTTACTTGCCCGCTTGCCTAGCTGGCCGTGGTACAGGTCGAAGGTCGCGAGGGTGGCCGGCAGCTTGGCTGAGTCCATCGAGCGAGCAAGCTCGCCACCTCACGATCGCTTTGAGGGTGGTTTAGGATCGAGTGGGTCAGTGACTGCGAAGCATCAAACTCAGGCAAGGCGGCCGTGGACCCGCACCAGGCTCCGCCTGGGTCCCGTGGCACGCAGTCTCGGGTGTTCCACATTCAAGATTGACTCATTTCCTAGCTTCGTGTGCTCTCGACCTTCTAGGTGAAGTTCCGGGCCACGCAGGCCGGATGTCTTTGTCCCGTTGGAGGCAGCCGAACGCCTAAGCCAATGCTCGGACAGGTACTTGGAGGCAGTGCAGCTGGAATTTTCTCTTCAACTCCGCCTGAATTTGCTGCGAAGCTGCAGCTGTACACCGCAAACGCTGGCTGACCTGCTGTAGTGGCAAGCTTGTGACTCGCACGGCATCCTCTCCGAGGTTCAGAAGGACAACTCAAACCAGGAAAGAGAGGCTGAAGAGGTGCCCGTTGGGGATGTGGTGGTTTAATCCTGCAGCTGTGCACATCGTGCAGTACATTGGGCACCCAATCCAGTCGGGGCTTGCGGACCTTTGCTCGCAAGTGTCCGCCGCAGGGCTCAACCGACAACCCACACGTTCAAACCTGAACGACACGGAGGAGACATCATTGAAACGCCGCTGAATTGAAGCGTCACCTCAAGTTCACCGAATCAAAGATTGCACCAAGCAGATCGTGAAGACAACACAACAGGAAGAGTACCGCAGGAAGGAGGGAATGGACGAACGTTGCGCTCGTGCACTCGTTTCACAACAAGCTCAGGGGCAAGCTGACACTTGCAGGGGATGTGGACGTCTCTCGCCAAGAAAGGCGATTGCCACAAGGGCGGGTGGCATGTTTTCGTTCAGCTTGATGGGCTGTAGCACAAGCATTGCTGATGTGTTGTCTTACCTGAGGTTTGGTTTTAGCTTTCGGGCCTGTCAAGCGGTACCCATGTTTACTCCTGCTGCTGCTGCTGCTGTCCTGTTCTCGGAGGTCGAGGCCGTAGCTTGCCGCTTCGGTGACTTGATATGGAACCAGCAGGGGGTGCCACCGCCGGACTTCTCCGCCACCAGACAAGATTGGTCGAAGCGTGCAGCCTTGCCTTGCAGACTTCTGCCAACAACCCAGAACGCAGGTCATTAATGATGATGCTGGTCCGTCGGTCAGAGCGGAGTTGTCTTTGTTCACGAGGCACCGCAGCCTGCAGCTGCATGCCGTGTGGAATTCTTTCAGCTAAATCTGACTCTTTTGGTTCGGGATCACCCGAGGCACGAACCCGAAGGTGTGCACGAATCGCGCATGCGTGGGCCGAGGCGTAAGACCGCAACTTGGAAACATGAGAGTTGAAGGTTTGTGCACAGTTGGTGAACAAAAGGGGCCAGCTTTCGCGAATTCGCTGTTCCGTGGTACAGTGCATCCACACCAAGAACTACAGGGCCGGGGATTTTCATGCTATGCTCGACGACCGCAGACTCAGACTAAGGTTCCGGAGGCTCGAAAGGATGGATGCCAGCTGCTGCGGGTGGCTTTTGTCACAAATGGCAGCCGAGCAGCTCCTCGCACGCGCAGATAACACGTCGAAGAATCCGATCCATGTGGCTCGGCACGGGGTGTTTCGTGTGAGATTTGCACGTCTTTGGTCCCGAGGAGATCAAGTCGAAGATCGCCGAGTTGGAGGTGACGCAGTGGTTGGCTGCTGACCTGCTTGGGGAGGACCCTCAGCGATCTCTCGGCCCAGCGAGTGGCAGTATGACGGCAGATGAGCAACTCAGGAAGTGGATGAGGGAGCCGAGCGACGTCTTCCAGAATTCACGACCGCCACGCAAGCTGAGAAGTTCAAAGAGCAGGAGAAGAGCGCATCTCGGCGTCAATGGGCCCTGGGTCGTTTGAGTGTTGGTGCACCTCGATTCTCGATTCAAAGTTCTTGGCCTGCTCAGCCTGCTCAGGTGTCTTCTCTGCGAGAGTGGATCTATGCAAAGAAGGTGCAGCTGCCACCTTTCGCGTCGTATGCGGGCTTGTGGAAACGGGCACGCGCCTGGGTCGGAAGGAAGAGCAGCTCGAGAACTTCCAGCCCTCTGGACCGAGCTGGTCACTCGCTGGACAAGCCATGGCGGTTCCGAGACTGCCAGGTGCTGCTTTGAAAAGCGTAGTTACACTTTTTTCGTCAGGTGGACCATATCACATCGCCTCGTTTCGCGAACGGAACATTCAGAGGGTTGCGGATCCAAACGAAACTGTTCAACGAAGCGTGGAACATGCGCCCAACGCCTCACAAAGTGTTAGGAAGCCAAGATCACTTAAATTTCAAGTCCTCGGGTGCACAAGTACCCAGAACAGTCGAAGTCAGTTTGTGGTCATTGCCCCGGGTTTGCCCACAGTCTCTATCTACCGGTAGTGGGCGCAGTTGGAACAGGGATGCCAAACGGAAACCACTTCATTCAGAGTTGCATGATGTTGTGTGTGGGTCCACTGCGCTGTTCTGGGTGCAGGCGTGTGGTACGTGCACGAACGGCAGCAAGAGGGCGGCCGTCCGCTTCCCTGGCTGTTTTTCAATGCCTCATCGGGGAAGTACTACCGCCGAGTCCATGGCACAACAGGACTGTTCAGCTGCCTTTGAGCGGTCTCAAGATTTCTCGCCCTGCGTAGAGGTTCGTCCCAGCCAGGCAGGAGGCAAACAGGTGTCTCAAGTCCTTGTCGGTTTGGAGCATCGGCTTTTGCAGCGAGGATCGTGGGTTCAGGCTGGTACTCCACACAATCCGGTCTCAGAGCCGATCACCATGCTGACCAGCGTGCTGTGCCAACCAGCTGTCACTCAGCAGCGATCATCACATTCGTCTGGTACCGCATCCGTGCTGTTTCTCATTGACTCATGACCACCAGCTGCTCTCACGATGTGCTCTGCCGAGGAGGGTGGTCGAAAGGACGACTTAGCTGTGGCACTTGTGGACCTACCTCGCACAGCACAAGCCCTCAAACAGCCTGTGCCCTTCATCGACAAGCCCGCTTCGCTTTTTGCATCTGGCCAGCAAAGCTTCGGCAGCGCTTGCTTCGCAGCTGTGTTGGTTCTTGTCTTCCCATCTCGTGCTTGATCGGCCTGCCGAGAGCCCTGAGCACTCGGCAGTCTACACTGGGTCTTGGGTGATTTTGTCTGAGCCACTGTGCACCGCCCTCGACCTGCCGCAATAGAATCGGTGGTCACTAGCCCCACTTATCAGGAAATGATGTCAGCTAGCTGAAGGCTGAGGCTATGAACATGTTCTGTCTTGCCTGTCTTCCTCCGCTCTACAAGTGTGCACTGCACTCAGCGATCACAAGCAACTTGTCGTTGTTGTCGTGGTGGTCGTGGTCTTGGTGGTAGCGCCAGTGGGAATGCTTGTAGCGGCCGATCGAAGTTTGATTTTTGGGATCCTCTCCGAATCCGAAGTTCTCTCCGGGCCTTTCGCAGAGAGCCAGTCTTTGTCCCCCTGCTGGTGCGAAGCCTCCATGTCCGGCCGATTTGAATATTGCATAATATTGCACAAGGTCATGGTGGATGGCTTGAGGACCGGGATCGCAGTCAGGGAGTCATCGGAATCGGAGTAGTGTAGAGTGTAGAGGCTGTTACGCATATTACGCCATGCACGAACATCGTCGTGAGGAGCAGCTCTGTGGCCTCGGAGTTCTGTGCGAAACGCTTTCACTCGCAGATTTTGCCACGGCTGAGCTGCAGGTTCCATGGATTGCAGTGCTAGTGCCGGCGGGTCGGTGCATGCTTGGTCGCTGAGGTCTGATCCGCTAGAAGATCATGAACCTGGGTCTGAACCTGGCGAGTGTGCAGCTTTGTATCTTTCATTCTCAGTAGACGGTGCGCCGCGCGGTGCAACTTGCAAACTGGAACGAAGGAGCTTGTGGCCATCGTTCAGGACAGCCTGGAGTCCTTGGATCACTCCTCAGCTTGTTGTAAATTAATGAATTCATGCAGCTTGCAGAGCCTGCGCTCCTTCGTTTGAGGATTTCGCTTTGCTGGAAAGCACAGCCCGGTACAGCGGTTGTGGCCTGGCCGTGGCACTGTTGATGGGCCGCAGGCTGGTGGTGGCTTAGCTTCAGAAAGCCCTGGGGTTGGGCCTTGTTCTGTGAAGCTATCAGAGATTTACGAGTCTTTTCTTGCTTTCGTAATCTTTGGTCAATCTGGCATGCTTGTGAAGTTAAGCTTCGTACCCTATTTTGTGCCGTGACTTCGGCTGTGTGAGGTGGGCACCTTGGGTGACTGCCGAGTCTTCCTCTGTACAAGAACGTCTCCAGCTAAAGATTCGACTGCGAAGAGGCAAGCAACCATGCGAGCCTTGCCATATGTAGTGGCGTTGTAACATTGCCACGGTGCTTCCAAGAGATTTGCTTTGCATTGCTTTGCGACCAGCGACAACTCGATGGAACTGCTTGGGCTAGAAAGCTTTAGGGAAACTGATGACCAGCTCTCGTGCAGTAGGAGTAGGGTTGGTGCTTCTTGCGAACCGAAGTCGAAAAGATGTCCAAGCTGTGTCATGTCGCAACGAACTCTCGGGCATGAAGCCCACACCAAGAGCGTTGGCTTTGCTCCAGCAAACCCGTACGGGGTTCATATGAAAGTTTCCTTCATCGACATTCCTCGCAGATCACGCCTGCAACTTTCACCTGTTGTCGCACTGGTGCAAAGGCCCACAAAATTACCACAAATTCGTGCATACCTCGGAAGCCTCGAGCTGATTGCAAAGGTGTGAGGCTGGATGAGGCTAGCCAGTGTAATGCAGTGCACTGGAGTTGACTTTCGGTGCAAGTGATGCTTTCATGGCCTACAAAGTGCAGGCCTGTTGGTTGGGCGGCCCTGCAGCTAGCCAGCGGTGAAGGCCAGTCCCGCGACACCGCCGATGATTCAACAACACACGCAACATCACCGGATCGCATGGCGTTGAGAGCCCCGTGTAGCTAAGATGCGCGTGCAGCTTCTGCCAAGCGGCCCTCGTCGGATGCCTGGCATTCGCCGCTTGAGCCAAGCGGCCCTCTTCGCGCTTCATCGGCGAGCCCGGAGCTGCTGGCTGCCCGACAGCGCTAGCCGCAAGCGGGGTCACGGCTTCAGAGCTCTCGAGGGGCGACGGCATGCAATGCATGCAACGAAGACGGATGTCTCCAAAGACGTGTTGGCTTTTGTTACAGGACAGGAGGCTGTCAGACCTTTCCTCTGAGGGCGCAGCTTCTGGTTGGGGGTTAGTTTCTCGGGCTGTCGGCAATCCTCACGGACGGCTTGATTCTTGGATTGCTGCTATCTCGGCTGACCGAACACTTAAAGAGAGGCCTTGCGATCTTTGCGAATCTGCTCCGCCACGCAGCCTACATAGAAGGAGAGAGATGAGCGCTTGCTTCTGAGGCTTCGCAGCCGAATGATGTGGAGAGGCCCGTGCGCCTGGGCCGGGTTCGGCGAGACCCGCTATTGTGCTGCATGTCATTCGTTTGTCGTTTCGAAGACGACCGTGGCTCATTACTCCAGCCAGCACGAAAGAAATGCATGCCTGATTGTCTGCCGCGAGAATTCAGAGCTTGTCTTGGTCAGGGCGCTTCTGCGCATCGACGCCGCCGCGCATCCGTTTGCTGCACTTGGTTTGTCAGTGGCTGCGTGTCAGGCCTGCTGCTGGGGGTTGTCCCGTTCCAGTTTTTAGACAGGGAGATCATACTCGTGTGCAGGGTGGTATTTCAAGCCTCCGGCAAGCAGTTGCAGATTGCGAAGCTGTTCTGACTCCGGCACTCTCCACTGAGGCCGGCAGCAACGTAATGATGTGTAGTTTAATTGACGCGCTTGAAGCGACTGGACTCTGCTTGTCTTTACCATCTTTACCGTTCGGTATAAGCGGCTCTGTCTGAGATCTGGCAGACAGTGCCTTCCTTCCTAGAGCCTTGCAGCTGAGGACGGTCGGCAGGACCGTGCACGGCGAGCGCTGTCAAGAGCTTTTGTGCAGCATTTTGCAATGGTTGCGAGCCGGTCCCGCTTGCTTGCCTGCCTGCCAGCAGAGGGATGCCCCGCACTATCAGCACGTTGAGGTTCGAGAAGCAGCCGCCGAAGTCGAGTCCTTCATGGGAACCTCGGCATTGTCGCGAAGAGGCTCTGTTTCCAAGTAGGCATCTGCAGCCACTATAGGCTAGATCAAGATCTGTATCACTGTTGCGGAGGAATGGATGTTTACGTTACACAGATCCTTGCAGAGCTGTACTACCTCATTGACGAGGAGGGGGGCATTCCTTCTCCGAAGCGCGCGGCGGCCCTTTTAGGCGCGGCTGCCTGCTGTGCTGCTGTGGGCAGCAGCAGTGTGCTGCCGAGCGAGATGCGCTTCACGCTGTCGGGAAGGTTTGTGTTCAGCGCAGGTGTTGAGCCAGGCTGCGGAGAGGCAGCCGCTCAAGCTGGCATTGACCGGCGTTACCGGGCTTTGCTTGCGCAGCTAGCTGCTGTGAGCAGCTGGGCTGCAAAGACTTCTCGAAGGTACTTGGCATCAGGAATCATTCCAGTATCTGCAGCAGTGGGATGCTTCGCCTGTTGTGCCAGGTCCGAGTCACTCACAACGGGCATTCCGAGTCCTGGCAGAGCTAGCAGATGCAGCGGCACGTGCTTCAACTCCCCCGTTGTGGATACCTAGTGGCGATCGCTCGGCAACCTGCCGAAATTCAGATGATTCGGGTTGCTGTGGCATTATGTTGCTTGGAGTGGCTAGGAGTACAGGCACTCGTGATTGCGTCGGTGAATACTCAGTACTCGAAGCCGTCAGCAAGCGATAGACACACCATTCACCGACCGAGGTGAGAGTGACACGAGCCCTTGGTTTTCGCGATCTCAAGCGGCCAAGGCGCTTCATGTAATTTGCTTTCTCGATTGTTGTTGTACGAGTCCAACAGGTCTTTGCCTGATGTTCGTAATGGTCGACACGCTTCCTGGAGCCGTTTTGCTTCTCCTCTATCTTGCTACTACAGTTACTACAACTGTCGATGGACAAGTCAATCGGATGTGATGCTATGCCGCTTCGAGGACACGTCGGAACATGCTCCTGCCGTGCCTTGCTGCCAGGCCACTAGTCGGCCTGGAGCTTTCGTCCGAGATTGTCCGGTTGGATGCCGCATGCCTGCACTGCGGAATTTTCAGTCCATCGGTCAGGTTGTGTCAGTTCCTTTGAAAGAAGTCGGGATAACGATCAATGTCAGACGCGATTTGTTGATCTCCAGTTCGTTTTGAGAGGATGGGCCGCAGCTCCTGGCGCTTCTCTCAGATGGCGCTCGTGGTCTCAGCGAGCAGCGGTTGGCCGAGGTGGCAGCGGCTCCTTGGACATGTAGGTAGTGGTAGCGTTCGTGAACTTTGCTTTGGTCCCTCTTTTTCTGGTCCTCCATCTTCTGGTCGTTTAGTCAATTTGGTATCAAGAAGGGCGGGATGTAACACTGCAGGGTTCTTATGTAGAGAGTAAAGCGGCCCGCAGCGTGGTGTAGGTGCCGCGGCTCCTGCTGTGGCGCGGTGCGCAATTCATCAAAAGCGCTGTTTCACTGCTTTGGGATGCTTTCGTTGGAAAGTAGCAAGGAAAAGGCAGCGCTCGGGCGCTTCCCAGTTTGCAAACGTCGCTCTTTGCTCCGACTCCCACTATGCTGACAATTGCATCTTTGCCTTCAGTCGGGGCTTCAAAGGTCTTATTCTACATAGTCAAGATTTGGCCAGTCGGGCCTTTTTGCTCTGGTCTCGACAGAATCCGATAAAAGCGTTGGAGTTCTCCAAGATGGCGAATCAACAAAGTGGTCCTCGAGCAGAAGCACTATCGTTGAGTGATTTTGGTCTTCAAATGCTGGCGCGCGTGCTATGTTACGATGTCGTGGGGTCTATGCAGGCAGGTTTCTCGTGACATCCCCTATGTAAAATCGTGGTACCTGCTGCATATGTATATGTATATGTATATGTCTGAATGTATAGGTTTACGTGCACATGAGCGTTTTAAAATAGTCGTACTATGTCAGGAACGATAGCTTTTACTCTGCCCCCTGGCTATTCTTCTTCTTGGCCTTTTTCGTCTGTATGCGCATAGCGTGTGCAAGCATATCGTCTCATTGCCTTGTTGTCCCTGACAGAGTCTCGAAAGAGTTGCGTCCAAGCAGTATATCGTCCGGTCATACTTTGCGCAAAAGGGCAGCCCAAACACCGCTGCTGTTTATTGACAAGCTTCACATGTTTGCCTAAAGCAGTGTCGTCCATCACCCATGTGTGCAATGTTTGCCTCCAAGAACTCAAAGAGTGTTCCCAAAGAGCTTCGTCCATGATGTTAGTAGACAAGTGCGGCCGTGCCGCCTCTTCGCCAGAGTGCAATTTTGAAGCTTCGTCAGAACAGGATGCCACCCAATCACAGTACTTGCAAGTAGGAATCAAGAGCATTTCCAGCACCAGGTCCACCGCAGCCGACCGAAGGCGGCTTCGATGCGCACCTCGCCTGACATCAGCGTGGTTTTTGCCAGCTTTTTCCGTTGCGCCATATTGAACCCTGCTTCCTGCATGTCCTCATCGCGTCGTGTTCAACAAAGAGGTGGCTTGTGTTGTCGCCTCGAAGTCCTTCAGATCTTGCGCATTGATGCCCACATGCCACGCTACCAGCACCGACCAGCACCGAATAATCGATTCGGATTCAAGTGTCAGCCCAACATGACGCGTGCGATAGATAGACTCGCACGAAATTTTGAAGCAGTCATGATCGAGCCGCAACGATCGCCGCTGAAATGTGGCAGCTGCAAGCAAGGCATTGCTGCTGATGCCGCCTCTTCAGCACCACCAGGTGAAGCAGTTGGCGTGATTGCTGCTGCCTTGCAGGCATCAGTGCTGGGCTATTGATGCAAGTGATAACAAGCAGGCAATCGAACTTGGCCCTTGTGCAGGTTGGTACTGAAACGGAGAGCAATCCGGCTGCTGATGCCAAGGGGCCTGAAGCAAAAAAGCGGAAGGTCCGGTCGTCAGACGGTCAAGAAAGACGTTGATTTGTTGTAGAATCGCAGTGAGGTGGAACACGTTACGCCCGGTGGCAAGCGCAAAGTTCGCGTTGCCTCCCTACTGCTGAAATACGCCGGAGCCCCTTGTTTGCATCTTTGTGCAACTGGACAATGTCAGCATGGCATGCACCGTCGATCATTTTCTGGTCGCAAGTGCGTTTTGAACCGACATTCTGAAGTCACGGCTAGCTTGCAGGATGGTGTTGTTCAGGGATTGTCGTGCAGTGCTGTCCAAGCATCGCTTTGATCTGTGTCGCAGGTCAGCGAAGCTGACTCCTACGCACGGCGCAAGGCTCCGGCAAATCGCTCACAGGCCTCATGGTTGTTTTTCTGGGCAGCTTTTGGCGGCTTGCAGCCCAGCTATGGCGGCCAGGTGGATGCGGAAAAGCAGCTTTTACAGGTGGGGACAAAGCCTTTCAAGCTTTGGTCGAATTATTTTTGCTGGCCTTGTTTCTGCAGGTCCTTGAGGCTTTGAGCCAGGATGCCAAGACTGGAGAAGCCAAGGCCGGCTAGATGGTTTGTGCGTCGTGTAGACATTCGGAGATCGGAACTTTGTTTTTGCGGTGTTGCGCTCTGTAGCTGAAGCCCCAGCAAACCATTGGACAGTCGGGGGGGCGGTGGCGCTGGGTGTTATTTGTGTGTGTGTGTGTGTTTGTTTGTTTTGCTGTTGGTGCGGGAGGGGGGGGACCCAACAGAAAAAGAAACCCCCGGCACCAATAAGCAAAAACAACACCAACAGCAAAACAAAGCATTCTTACGCTCACGAGATCCCATCATGCGAAGAGAGAAATCAAGAGAATGCAGTTGATGGCTCTAGGACCTTGGCCTCCGATTTGCCGCCAAATGTGAAGCTCTGTCGGTCAGTTGGCTTACAGGGGAGGTCAGTTGGCAGTGAAGGCTTGCAGCCTCTTGCTGCCGTTGGATTGGCACAGCCAAGGATTGCAAGTCTGCAACCAACAAGCCTCACGCAGATCTTGGCTGGGTCTTGGAAGGAGATCATGGCAGATATTGTTTTTGCTGAAAGCCGTTCTCTCGTGGCATGACAGTTAGGACAATTCGGCAAAGAGTTCGATGCGGTAGCCTTCGATTTGGATGTGGCTCACCACCGCATATCCTTTCTTGGAGCGTGTGATCTGCGGCGAGTGTTCCAACTGTCTAGGCCATACTCTGCCCATGCCTGGACACCAAGTTCCGAGGTTGGTGGCTTGAGCGACATCTTCACCACTGCGCGAGGGGTCCAAATCATGTACAGACTCGCTTGAGGGGCACTTATCGGGCTTTTGGCTTGCGCAGCAATGCCGAAGGCGTGTTTTAGAAGTAGCTTCGAGCCTCTGATGCCTCCTGACGTGTTGGAGAGGCATGATACCGGTTCGGTCTGAAATAGTGGGGTGGCCGCACCCCGTCCTTTTCGACAGTATGACAAGAACAAGTCCAGGTTAGTGCATGCTCTGTGCTTACCGATGTTTTGAATTTGAACGCTAGGAGTACGATGGCCTTCGCGCTTTTGCCTACACCAAGCGAGCACAGGTCAGTTGCCCCTGCTTTCTCAAGCCCATTTTGACCCAGCCCAGCCCAGCCCTAACTGGGATGTTCACGTTGCCATCCCGGTGGAGGTGCTTCTTTGCGAGCACTGGGCCACGGAGTTTCCGGAAGTGCAAGCTGTCAGCTGCCACGCAGGTTCCTGGCGTGGGTTCAGGCTCAAGGTAAGGGTTTTGTTCTGGAGATGCCAGCAGATCATGGCTCCCTTCCTTTCCAATCTCCGACTCTGCTGAGGATGGGTCGAAGACAGGCTCTCACACGACATGTACGGAGAAAGCGCCCCTGCCCTGATTTCATTGATTTTGGACAGATTGCGTACTGCTATGCTATGTTCGGGACAGTCCAGAGGAAGCGCGCCGATCTCCACAGAGCACCCTTGCCAGCAAGGTGCCGTGCTATTGGAGCCAATGCGTGATGCTTGGGCAGGTGCCGAGGCCCCTGCATAGTTTAATTATTGGATTGTCTTGCTGTCGTAAGAAGTCGTAAGTGTAGCTAACTTTGGCTCTCAGGGCATCGCGTGGCTGTGCACTACGGCATCTCGCAACCTCGTTTCAGGCCGAACCTAGCGACACCGCCGATATTTCGGTGCTTCTGAGTTGCAAACGCAGGTGCTTTCTACTTGGACAAGGAACCACAGAGCAAGCACCTTGCAGGCTTCTTTCTCAATCAAGATAACGAGCTGCACGATCTGAATTTCTTGAAGATACAACTCTGCCTTTCGGGGCGGGGAACATGCTGCAAACGTTCAACACGAGCTGAGCTGTAGCGCGGAGATACTTCGACAGTGGGGTGTATTTCAAACGGTCCAACGCTTCTGAGGCCCCTTCTTCTCCGAGGGCACAGCAACTCACAACAGCACTGCTCTTACTGCTGATGTCACATGATTCCCTACAGTCATTGGCACTGCTGTCGAAGTAACAGCCCAAATCAGAATGATCCATGCAAGGAGTAAATGCTCGGCGGAACTTGCCGTAGCCATCACCACGGCTGAGGCAGCACCGATGTTCACCTCCTTGCATGCCTACAGGCCTGCCTGTGCCTGACAGCCGCAGAACAGCTGGTTGCGCAGAGCCAAACAGATGAGTGTTTGTGCTCGATCGCAATGCGAGGAATGGAGCCATGGCCAGCGGGTGGCGACAGTGCGGCTCGACGTCTTGCATGGACTTCTTCGGATGTGTAGGATGCACGTGGGGAGTGCCGGTGGTCATCGATTCCTGGGAGTGCTTAGCCAAGTCGTGAGCTGAATAGTGACCAAAGCACAGCCGGGAACGAGGCGACGTCCTGCAAAGAGTGGCTTCCCTCCGCTGCAAGATGCCGCCGTCACAGTGCCTTGGCTGACAGGTGATTGAAGCGATGATTGCCTCTCGCGACCCAGCTCCACTCCACGGCGGTGTTCCAAGTATTTGAATTGCTGGGTGCAAAGGAGTCCCGCGAACGATTTTGTGATGCTTCCCTTCACATGCTTTGCCAGATTGCCGAGGATGGCTCTCGGTTTCAGCTCAACAAGTTCATGGGCTTTTGGTATGTCCTCTGGCACATTCCCAGTACCTAGGAGAAGGCCGGGCCTCCTGCATGGTACCTTGCGGTCTAGATGTCGAGAAGAAGGCACCGCGGGCCCGGCTTCTTGCGAAAGACCGTGCCCAGAGTCAGTCCTTTTCTGTGCAGTCGGAATCCCTGCAGCAACTGCTCGGGCTCGGGCCCATGCCCCTGCCCAGAGCCGAATCGAAAGGACCAGAGGCTCCCACCTTGCATCCCAGCGGGTCTCTTTCTGCACTGCCGAAGCTTGAGGAGACCAAAACACACACATGTCCTCGGAGAACTTCCAAATCTCAGAAAGGCAGAGCTGGGCGGATACCCCATCTGGTGTCTGACCAGCACGGGACACAGCGGCAACTTCTTCGGAGGGAGGTTTATTTTCGACACCAAAGACAACATGACAAGATGCCAAGCCGCGGCTGCTTGTATGTGCGTTCGGGGAAGGCGTGGTCTAACATCGTCAGGGACTACAAGCTGGGCGCATTTCAGCCCTTCGGCACAACACTGCACAGTAGTGTGTGGCCTGTGGCCCACACCTGATAATCTGCCGCATGTGCTCTCGTCGAGGTCGGTGGTCACGGCCCGCCAGATAAGCCGCGAGGGTGAGAAGCGAATCATTCACGAGGAGCTCTTTCTCATGTACGCTCTGTCCTTTGGTGCTTTTCAGATTCACAGTACAGGTTCCTGACATGCCAGCCTGTCGACCCGAACCGCGCCACTCATCTGCCATGATACGACTGGCCGCATCGCAGGAGCACCTGGCAGTGATGGGATCCCAATCTGAGTTTCAGCGACAGCCGCAGGCGGGAGCGAGCTCGAGGCTGCAGCTTGGCCGGATCTTCTTAGTCTTAAGGTGCAAGGTGTAGTAACGTAGGCAAATCAGAGCTGTCTTTTTGGATGCTGAAGCTTCAGCCGAGGCTTCCTCGATACGTGGTGCTTTATTGCCCGAGGCTCAGGAGCCTGCGGTGCCTGCGGCGCCTGTGCGAGTGCGGCGTTTTTTCATCATTGGCTCATTGGCATTGTCAGGCGCTGACAATGCCAAAGTCAGGACCTGAGCTCTTCGCGGGCTCATGCGAGCCAGCACGAGTTTTGACGTGACATTGTGCATTTCTTTTGTAATTGAGAGCCAGCAGAGCGACAGGGCAGCCTGTGGACGGGGACCTTGCTTGCGTGTGCTAAATTGGGCCGGCGTAGGAGTACGCACAACACAAGCTCATCAGAAGAGCAGACGGAAACGCCAGAGATGAGAGAACGCCACGATGTGAGTGTGAGAGAGTCTTGCCAGTAAAGACGCATGGTTTGTAGCGTATGAGCCTTGAGCTTCAATTGGACTGCACAAAGGTCATTCTCACTCAAGTCCAGCAGTCGAGTGGCGAGAGACAGCGCACATGTGCTCCCAAGCTCTCCGAAACACCCCTAGCAAGATCGGGAGACAGTGAGTTCGAGAGAGTCGGAGAGGGAGAGGGCAGGTTGCCCTACATCGTGCGCAGTGAAGCGCCAAAGACCCAAGCCAGATCCAGGGCGATTTATGTCTTTCCTGGTCACACCGTGCAAGCTCATGTAAGAGAATTGCTTGAGAGCCCTCGTTCAATCCTTGACTGATGGGATTTACACCAGAGCCAACTTGCATTTTTTGGCGGATGTTTTGCACTTGATGAGTGTGCTTCTAACTCCGATTTTTTGGTCCACAGGCCCTGCACCCATGCAAAGGCATGCTTGATGTCCGAGGCAAAGGCTTTCACCAGTCTCATGCCCTGGCAAAACGCTTGAGTTCGGGGATGTCAGGTTCGCAAAAGGGGCTTCTGGGGATATGTGGGATCGACAGAGGGTGAGGCAGCCACATAACCTGTGTGCAAGAGATTGGCAACTGTTCTGACAGTACCATGAGAAAAGAGATGCACGTCGCACCACCAGTAAACCCGCCTTGTCAGCTTTTGGAGGTTGGAATGATGGGCACAAGTGATCGCAGCAAGCTGTGGATAATGTCGCGAGAGTCAACTATGGAGCCGCAAAGTCTGCAGAAGCTTCGTGAACATGCCAAGAAGTTCGGCCATCCAGCTGCACTCCAGCTAAACTGATCTGAGCGGTGCATGCAGCTTCGAGTGGTGTTCGCACGAGATGCCTGACTTGCCCTGCAAGTGCAGGCTTCAGGCTGACAGACTTGACATCGGTGCCGCAGCTGTGGAAAAAGGACGGACTTCGCCAATCGAAGGGGGTCAGTTCACCTCTAAACAGACTGGCGCTCCAGGGTCTGGCTGCAGGACAAGGTTTCCAAGCAGCACGACCCCAACAAAGGGTGTTGTCCCCGTGTGTGAAGTCGAAGTTTGCACGTCGCGCCTGGGCTGAAGCATGGAGAAGTCAATGAATGTGCTGTGCTTGCACGTTGCTT
The DNA here is from genome assembly GCA_003297005.1 of Symbiodinium sp. clade A Y106. NCBI lineage: Eukaryota > Dinophyceae > Suessiales > Symbiodiniaceae > Symbiodinium > Symbiodinium sp. clade A. The sequence continues at coordinate 102,966 of BGNK01000832.1, read as the reverse complement.
CGTGCTGCTTCGTGGTGATCCGTGCCGCAACTCCGAGGTTGTCCTTGGGTCTTTGGGGCTGCAATGTCCTACGGCTGCAACCGCTCAAACAGCCGGGCCCGTGCACAGGAGCTGCTCCGTGTGCCCAGGAGGCTGCCCTCTTCTAGCCCACGGATGGTTACAGGGCCAACAGCTGAAAAAGGGCATGCAACACGCTCCTGGCTGCTTTGAAAAAGATATAAGTGACACCCGCGACCATCCCGAGCTGCACTGCGGGGCTGGTTCTGAGAGCGGGATAAAGCCCAGCATGACGTGCTGGCCTAAGCAATGCACATCGCAATGCGGAGGTGACGCTGGGGCAGAGGAGGCTGAACACACAGGACCACTAGTACGGCCCACAACGGCATCCAGCCCTCATGTCGACGACCTTGACTGTTGGGATTGGTCGATTGCCCGACTGACTGGTGAGAAGTTACCCTGTCCGGTGTTCTGCACGGAGAAGACACTCCTCGGCTCCACATGGGAGACTGCTGCTGACATGGTGCACGGCCGTGGCGTTCATTCTCTTGCAAGGCTGAAGGCTCATCTTGGGTTGTGGAGTTGGCTAGAAGGTTCACTTGTCATTGACCTGCATTGAATGCCTGGAGAGTTAAAACAGATTCGTCCAGTTCTCCTTCTGTAGCTGGTACATTGCAAATTCTTCATCTCTGATGGGCAGCACCTTTCACCCAGTTTTGGTTGGCACAGCCCAAACAGCTGACGGCGGTCCTTTCTTTCGGCTCCAGCATCCGCTTCTGAAAAGTTCACAATTCAAGATGCTCTCCGCCGAAGCTTCAGGGCCGAGCTCGCTCGATCGTGGCGGGTTGGCGAGGCTTTGCGCCGCCCCATGCGGTGGCTAGTACGGTGATGCTGAGTTCACGAATATGAGAAAGAAGTTTCAGAGCTAGGCACGCTGGCGGTGCAGACGGAGAGTGTATCCAATGGTAGATCTTGGCACATTGACATGTCAAGAGGGCCCAAACAGCCGAGCTCTGGAGCGACACGTTGGAAGCAGGCACCGTGGCTGCTGCACCTGTTTCGTCGCTCTGCATTTCAGCCAGATGCCGTGGCCAACCACCGCCTGACCCCGATAGCCTCCACCCTGAACATGAGACATCACTGGGCCGTCGTGCTGCTTCTACTGCACGAGCTTCCGTTGGTCAAACTTACGCCGGACGACGTCGTGCACAGTACCGTGCTGAAAACGCTCGTTCAAAACCATCGCTGGGAGCAGGCAAAGTATGTGCTCGGACAGGTCTTGTCTGATGGAGGTGAGATCGATGCTGCCGCTCTGACCACATCAGGTTGTGCCGCTGATGTGGGCAGGAGGTGGAGAGCTGCTGCTAAACTGTTCACGCGCATGCAGGAGCATCAGCTGCGGATAGATTCTGTGGCAGGGTGTGTCGCAGTTTCTGCGAGCCAGTGGGAGCAAGCTTCGTGTCTGTTGATGACGCTGGATTTTCATTCGGTGGAATCCAATCTTCAAGTTTGCAACGCCGCTGCGGTGACGCTTGATCGCGTGAAGCAGTGGCAGAGAGCGGTTGCCTTCACTTCCCGGCGTGCCAGGACAGTCCCCTTTGACGATCTTACACTTGCATCAGTGGTGCGTGCTCACAGCGAGAGCACTTGGCATCGGACGTTGACGATCTTGGCTTTGTGCCAATCGTCTGGAACAAGATGCCTTCCCGCCGTCCTCGACTCCTGCGCTGCAGCACGAGAGTGGCCCAAGTCCGTGATGTTCTTATCACGATGGCGGGGGATGTCAATTCGCATCGATGGGGCAACACGGAACGGTATTCTCCGTGCAGCCAATCCGATCAGCTGGAAACACACGTTGAGTGCGTTGCAACGGTTAGTGACACAAGGCAGCGAATACAACCTTGTACACTTTGTCGCGGCAGAGGCTGTAATGGATGACTGCGGAGCATGGTTCGAAAGCCTGGAGCTGTATCGCAGCTCAGTGCAGATGTCTCTGGGCCCCACGCTGGAAACTTGCAGCCTCGCTTTGCGTGCTTGCAGCCGATCTCGTGCATGGCTGCAAGCTCTCTGGATTCTGGCCGAGGCCGAAAGCAGTAGAGTCAAGCCGGACAGCATCGTATTCAACACTCTGATCACCACCCTGGAATCCGAGAACTGGAGAAGGGCCTTGGATGTTTTCTCATCACGGAGGAGCCAGTCAAATTCGGTGTCCCACAGAGCCACGATGCGGGCCTTGTCAAGTGTTGCTTCTGCAAGCGGAGAAATGTGGCAGCTGGCTGCGCAGATCTTCCGAAATCTGGGCAAGGTCAGAATGAGCATCGACTCAGCCTCGTGTGTAGCAGCAATTGAGGCATTGGGCTGCAACCAACAGTGGAGACAGGTCGGTGTCTTGCTAAACAACCAAGCGAACAGCAATGTTGTCACCGATGTGGCTTGACAGCACCGAACGCTTCACACCACGGGAAAGGTTGCCAGGGCAGTTTGGAATAGCAGCTCCGGTCGTCCTTGCCACTGATAAGATGTGCACCGCAACAGGTGCAAGGAGTATTGCAGAGTAGTACAAATAAAGCTAGAAGCACAAAGCGCGAACACGCGGCAGGAGATTCGGAAGTTGGGACACGAAGCGGTTGTGGTGAATTGTTGCGGATGTGGTAGACGGGAGAGAGTTTCGGATGAGTAGGGTACTGGGTGCAGAGGCGTTGCTACAGGTTGGAAAACAGGCCGCTTTTGGAACAGAGAGGCCTGGCCATTCCAGGCCTGGAGGATGTGATTCTGTTCGGGGTGTGATTGCAAAGAAGATCAAGATGAGATCAGTAAGCCACCCGAGCAGGCTGAATGCTACTGCGATTGTTTTCTGTTGGAGGCGCACCAGCTTCAGGCAACCATCCTTGAGAAGGGCCGGCCCTTGGTCGTAAAGCTTGAGCTAAGTCGGGGCATGTCGGGGCGAGCGTCATCCCAGTGGCTTGATTTGGTTGTCACGCTTTGTGAGCTCAGGTGCTGATGCGAAATGCCGTCGTGACATGCTGCACTAGGGCTTCACATTGGAACCACGCGCTTTCGCGCTTCCATGCTTCAGGTGCCTCAGCAAAGAAAGCTGATGCAGCTGTCGATGTTGCAACATGGATGACTTATGTTGTTTTGAGCCGTCCAGGTCTCGGGCTCATGCCTGACATCGTCTCTTATGGCGCTGCGATCTGTGCTTGCGAAGCCTCTAGCAGCTGGCATTCTGCATTGGGTTTGTATGCGCGCATGATCACGCAGAGGCTCCAGGTCTCAACTATTGCACAGGGTGCCCTGATGAACTCAATCAGCTCGGAACCGAAGTGGCAATTGACGTTGCTTTATTTGGCACAGCTAAACCACCAGAAGATGGCTCATAAGGGTGCCTTCAGTGCTTGCGAGAGAGTCAGCTGCTGGCATCAAGCTTTGCAGCTCCTGCAGAACCTGTCGCTGAGACACGTCGAGGTCGAGGCTTCGAGCTTCAACTCGGTGCTCAGTTCCTGCGGGAAAGCGAGTCCGAGTAAAAAGTGGGAGACGGCCCTCCAGGTTTTGAGATCCATGCCTCTGCACAGGGCAAAACCAGATCTTCTGACCTACGACTCGGCCATGATGACTTGTGTAAAGTGTGGCGAGACGCAGACAGCCTTTGACATGCTTTCTGAGCATGAAGGCCTCCGTTCACCGCTATCCTATCTGTGGTCCTTATCTGCGATGTGTGCATCAGATCCCGCTGTTGTCGAAAGGGCGTGCGTCAATGCTGGAGATGTCGCAAGCTGGCAGGAAGGAGCAGATGCTGCATTATTTCTATACTCAACAGCTCTACTTGGAGCGCACGGCCAAATCCGTACTGCAGCTGCGCAGCACGCCTTGGAGAGGATGCGCTCGCTGAGCCTAGACATGTTGCTGATGTGCTGTTGGGGTGCCATTGGATTGCATGGATCCGAAAACCTGATGGCGGCATCAGCGGCACGTGCCCAACAGTTGTTGGCATCGGTTGGCTGCACGACGAGCTTGCACACCTACGACTTTGAAAAATCTGGAATTAAGCTATTGGGTATCGTTTTTGCCTGTCGGCTGTCGGGGTGCCTGCCTGCACGCTTCTATGCATCCGTTCGCCGGCTGCTTCTTCAGGTTGGGCAGGATTTGGACATTTTGGACGCCAGAGCAAGAGAGTGCGTGCAGCTTGTCCCTCCGAGGGCGAGGGCGGCAGTGAAAGAGGTGCCAAGGGCCTCGAGGATTTCGGTTCTCCTAGATCTGCCGGATCGGGCGGCGATGTACAAGCCGAGAGGTTGGGAGGTTTATGGTGGCCACTCCCGGCTTCAGCTCGTTGCCTTCGCACAAGATCGCTACGGTGATCGGCAAATCTTCCGTGATGCAAGTCATCACCACGGTTTTCTGCACAGGCTTGATGTCCCCAGCTCCGGCCTGGTTGTAGTGTCGAAAACCTTCGAGGCATTCTATGACTTACAGCTGCAGCTTCATGCCGGGCGTGTGTGCCGTGACTACGAGGTTTTGTGTCATGGTTGGCTCCCTCCACGGGCTGAGTTCACAGCGAGGGTCTTCTGGCATGGAGATGGACCTAGCATTTCAGGTGGACGGGGAAGGCCAAGCAGTACACTGCTCTTACTTTGCCGCCACTGCTTGCACCCCTTGGGAGCACTTAGCAGCGTCTCTCTCCGCCTCCGCACAGGAAGGAAACATCAGATAAGAAGCCATCTGGCACATGTTGGGTCCCCGGTGGTAGGGGACGAGGTGTATCAGACAGCTACCACGTACCGGGCCGACTCCAAGCATTATTCTGGCAACTGGCTTCATCGCAGCACGCTTTGTTTCCAAAGCTCATCCGGCAAGTATTGCGAGGTGCAATGCCCACTGCCACCAGCTTTATCCGCACTTCTGTCTCAAGTCCACTATCTTCGAAGTTGGATGCAGACAAGCAAATCGAGCACCCGGGCTTGTGCGGTGGGATAACTGGAGCAAACTAAGACTGAAACAAGCATGCAGCTTTTGAAAAGTCAATTTGTTTCACCGACCGTATCCCTGAGATTCTCGAGAGCCGCTGAGCTGACAAAGCATGTGTAAAGTGTAAAGTAGTTGGCCGGTGTTTCAAGGCCAGTCGCCCTTGGTACAAGTCGATTGTAAGCATCGGGGGCCGGGGGGGGGGGGGGGGGGGGCCCAAATTGGGGGGTTGGTGGGGCTGTCGGGGGGCTTTTTTGTGTCGAAATGTAACACTGAAGCACACAATCGGCGCGTGTGGAGTGTCTNGGGGGGGGGGGCGGGTCGGCCAACAAATTGGCAGTTCAGTGAGTCTGTCGAGGTCCTTACTTGCTGCAATATGCAAGTTAACCGCAAACTTCGCGTTTGCAGAGCATCTCTCCCGCCCCTGACTTGTATGGGAACAGCTCGCACAGGCTTTTCATACGTCTTGGAGTCACGTTCTTGGGCTTTGTTTTTATCTTTATCAATTTCTTCGTTTAGCTGAGCGCTCACTGGATGCATCGAGTCTGATGGCTGGATCTCGTTATATCTCGGTCCTGGAATCGTGATTGTTCGCATTGTTATTATTTCCAGACATCCATTCTCGCAAGCCGTAATCATTCTACAGATCAAGCTTGCCGTGGTTCGAACTCTGTCGATTGTCGCACCTCCATCCCATGACTATTTGGTCGGTCGGATGGGTTGGATTCAAAACAGGAGCTCTAAATTGGAGGTATGCCAGGCGACAGGTGTGGCAAGGTTCCGCCTGAGGTGCGTTCGGCTGTGAATCGGCCAAGAAGCCATGAGGCTTTGGCGGAGTGAGGCTCCTTACACATTTGACAGGCCATGGATAGGACAAAACCGAAATGCTGTGCAGCTGGCCTGCTTTGGATTGTGCCGGGCACCGACCTCGAAAGTTGTCAACTGGAGCAGCAATTTCGATTTGACCTGTCGGCAAAATGGTTCGTCTCAAGCTTAGATCGGCAGCATGCTCGAGCACCGGTTCTGACATGTGTTGATCGTTTCTTTTCACAGGGCTTGTAGTTTAGGAAGACACTACCGTGGCCTCTGGCTCGCTCAACAGAAAGCTCCGCGAGAAGCCCACATTCAATCTGTGGGCGCGGAGTTCCGTTTCTAATGCAGAGGCCCGGCGATTGTCGGAAACAGTTACTCCGCATGTTTGGAACGTCTCTTGTTCTGGCCTCAGGTAGATCGTGGAAGCAGCTTGGGGCTGCCCACCACCTTACCAAGCCGCTCGACAAGTCCAAATCCAAGCAATGATGTGTCTTTTGCCGCAGTGGAGAGTACTACATTGATCATGTCAATGCTCTCCTGCTTCTCAGGCATGGCAGCGGTCTTGCTGCTGGTTCTGGCGTTAGCAGCCGCAGAAGCCAAACCCAAAGCGAAGGATTGTTATGATTTCAGAAACTCGCAGACACCATGCCATGCATGCCCTGGCTGGTTAGTTTCGGGTTTGATGGCCTGAGACGTCCAAGTCCTTCGCAAAAAAAACATGGACATTGATTGGCACTTCCGACGGAATGTCAGGAGCTGGCTCCAGATCCATTGCCGTCGGCACAGGCTTTGTTATGGGGCGAACATATCCCGACATCAGAAGATGCATTTTGTGCAACAGGCCACAACGTTTTTGTGTGCTACTGCATATGTACCATTGTGTTGTTGCAGAGGATGAAAAAGAGGTCTTCACAGTTTGGTACAGCCCGGCAGCCGTCAAGGTTTTGGTACACAAGTTATCAACTGGAAAGTCTTTCGATGTGTGGTGAAGGTAATGGGCTAGGAAGAAATCAGTCAGCAACACAGCGTCGCAGTATTCCGCTAGTGATGCATTCCCAGAGTGACTACTGTTGTGTTTTCTTGTTTGTCGTAAATCTCTCTTGGTCCGATTGCGAGCTGAGCGAGCCTGAGCTTTCAAGTTGCTGGACACTCTGCTACTGCCGAATGTTCGCAGGTAGAGGTCCTCATCAACGGCAGCCGACCGGAGGACATCGCCTTCTGAGTAGAGCACAGACAAACGGTATGATAAGGCAACCTCCTGGCGACTCAAGTGGAATGTGAAGGACGTGTTGTCGCCCAAAAGCGATTTTGGGCCCATCGTGCAGGCTGACCAGAAGTGCCATTCAACCAGAGCATCAGGAAGTGTCATGCGACAGAGCCTGGTCTAACTTTACAAGAACAAACAACTAGAGATGAACCCTGCTGTGCCAGAACGCAAGCAAGCTGGATCCTCAACCTCTTCGACTTTGGCGTGAGCACAAGTGTTCTGGATTTCGTTGACCTCGTGTGGCGTGTAAGTTCTGCCAATTTGTCAACAAAGGCTTGGCGAATTCGGGTATGCGAAGCACCCGAAACATGTGCCGCTTCCTCATATGCATGCGTCGGCATGCATCAGTGCTGCAGTCTGTTTGTTTATGTTTGCCTCCGCTGTGAACCTTGAAGGGTGCATATTTGCCACCCATGGCCTTGGCTCAGGTTGGACTGGAGCGACTTGCGGGGTGTGATCAAGGGAAGGAAATGCTCCACGGAGCAGGAGCCGACATCGCCGCATAGAGAGTCAAACTGCCGAATGGGAAGACTGCGGAGTTTCTGGGAGGCTGATACACAATGCGGAGATCTCGTGTGCCGGAAGGCGCGCCTTCATATCAAAGTCCTTCTCAATGCTTTCGCAAGCCCCGTGCGCAGCCAAAGTGTTTCAAGCGATTCTTTAAGATGCTGCAGTTTGTTGTTACGTTGGTCCTGCGCCAGGGTTTGTGTGCCCATTGCACAGAAGACTCTGAATGCCCATCGCTTCACCAGTGTGCGCTCAGCATGCCGCTTGATCGCAATCAGAGTGGCATAATGCAATTTCGATCGGACCTCTTTCTGTCTGCAGGAGTGGCGGCAAAACTTGCCGCGCCACTGGTCGAAAGGCCGGCAGCATCTCTTGCAAGTCGGTTACCAGTGTGGTCATCGTTCGATCACCTGACCATCGAGATCTCAAAACCCGGATGGACAGAACGGGATACACCACTCTGCCAGTTTTTCGGCAGGCCGACATGCATAGGTGCAACATGTGTCGGGCTGCTGTGAGAAAGGATCCTGAGCATGAACTAGATATCTATAGAGAAACGTCACTGGTGGACTTCCAGTAATCATGGCAGTGCTTTCGGCAGGCTTGGGAATCTGCCTGGCTCGACAGCAGCGAGAGCTTTGGAAGCACAGCCAGAGATGGTTCTGCAGCCAGTGCAGCAAAGCGATCAGGAACCGGAGTCTCAACTTGTTGTGGTTCTGCCATGTTCTGCCGACATGAACAGACACGATAAGCATTGATGAAGCAGACTGATCACACCAGTCAAGATCATGCTCAGGAAGTTCTGCACTCTTTTGATCCTAGTGCCAGCCACCCAGTGGTTTTCATACATGCGAGTCAGGTTGGCGGAGCCACTGGTGAGAATTGCCTGGAGCATAGGTAGGGGTTCTTAATAACCACCCTGAGCAGGTCTTCTGCTTTGGCTGCGGCATCTGGAACTGGTGGTGGAAGCATTTTCGTTCCGGTCCTGATCTCTTTTTCTTATTTGCAGGACCGCCGATTAGGATTCATGTGCAAATGACGGCATGCTTAACAGCTGCCAGCAGATTTCTTCGGCTGAGATAAGGCAAGAACTCAGGGAGGATTGAGATGTGCATGATGTGCCATGATGTGGTTTGTTTCGAGTGGAAGGAATCCGCCGTAGTAGCTTTGTCCCAATTCATGATTCTTGTCGGAGCCTCAAGAATACATGCATCGCTCCGGAAGAAGCTACGGGGTCCGGCCGAAGGTAGGCTCCATCGTGAACCTGTCGGTCTTCCTGGCCAGAAGGCGTCGCAGCTCTTGTTTCCAGCTTAGCGTCATGATCCCCTGCGCCTCCTCTTTAAGGCACCCTGATTTCCCAGAGCTGCCAGTTATCGACTATGAACCCTGGCACAAATACACAGAGGCAGTCAAGTTCACATGGACATCTTCAAACCGTCGCATGAGCTGAGTGCTTGGATGCTAAGGACTGCATTGTTGTCCTGATTCCTATGCTTTGCCTTGGTGTCACGCTTGGTGCTGGGAGCCTGGGCGACCAACGGTGCATTGCTGTTGGTACATGGCAGAGACAAACTGAATGTGAGGTTTTGGTAAATCACACATCACCCTCATGGCTCCTACTTACCCTGCTTTGCTCCACTCTTTGCTCGATCCTCAGCATTCGATCACACTGGCAAGTCGGTGTTTTGGGTTTCATGCTAGAGGCCTGGCTTTGTGGCGCACTGGCTCTAAAGGCCTCAAGCAGCTCAAGCAGGACTGCACTGTGCGGACTGTGCATGTTGATGTTCACACGTGTGTGCCGAGCTGCCGTTGTGTCTCGGATTGTACTGCAGTGGTCTACACAAGGATCATAAGGAACTCGAGCCAGAAGCACTGCTTTGTTGCGGCGGTTTCGGTGCAAGGGACATTCGAGCGCAACAGGGGGTTTCGCACTAACAGATGATGAAGGCACCAAAGGGTAATTTGCAGCTGAAGCTTGTCTTTTGACGAGATGCTTGTGCTGCCTTCCTTCTGAAATGTCGAACCTCAGTCCCTTGCAATGTAGCGCTGCGTCTTCCACGCTTGATCTTCAGCATAGTTGTCAATTTGCAGCTGAAGCTTGTCTTTTGACGAGATGTTCGTGCTGCCTTCCTTCTGAGATTTCAGACATGTGGCACTGAACGCAGGCCCCCTATCAAACATAAGTAATATTGTAGGTGGCATCCGCGAGTCGATGTGCTTGTTGACTAACACCCTTCGTGAAGGGAGGCCGGTGATGAAGGCACCAAAGGGTAATTTGCAGCTGAAGCTTGTCTTTTGACGAGATGCTTGTGCTGCCTTCCTTCTGAGATGTCGAACCTCTGGCGTCTTCCTTGGTTGCCAGTCCCTTGCAATGTAGCGTTGCGTCTTCCGCGCTTGATCTTCAGCATAGTTGTGGAAGCACATTCGGTGATGAAGGCACCAAGGGTAATTTGCAGCTGAAGCTTGTCTTTTGACGAGATGTTCGTGCTGCCTTCCTTCTGAGATTTCAGACATGTGGCACTGAACGCAGGCCNAATTTGCAGCTGAAGCTTGTCTTTTGACGAGATGTTCGTGCTGCCTTCCTTCTGAGATTTCAGACATGTGGCACTGAACGCAGGCCCCCTATCAAACATAAGTAACATTGTAGGTGGCAGCCACGAGTCTATGTGCTTGTTGACTAACACCCTTCGGTGATGAAGGCACCAAGGATAATTTGCAGCTGAAGCTTGTCTTTTGACGAGATGTTTGTGCTGCCTTCCTTCTGAGATCTCAGACATGTGCGCTGAACGCAGGCCCCCTCTTAAACATGAGTAACATAGCAGGTGGTATCCACGAGTCGATGTGCTTGTTGACTAACACCCTTCGTGAAGGGACGCCGGTGATGAAGGCACCAAGGATAATTTGCAGCTGAAGCTTGTCTTTTGACGAGATGTTCGTGCTGCCTTCCTTCTGAGATCTCAGACATGTGCGCTGAACGCAGGCCCCATCTTAAACATGAGTAACATAGCAGGTGGTATCCACGAGTCGACGTGCTTGTTGACTAACACCCTTCGTGAAGGGAGGCCGGTGATGAAGGCACCAAAGGGTAATTTGCAGCTGAAGCTTGTCTTTTGATGAGATGCTTGTGCTGCCTTCCTTCTGAGATGTCGAACCTCTGGCGTCTTCGTAGGTTGCCAGTCCCTTGCAATGTAGTGTTGCGTCTTCCACGCTTGATCTTCAGCATAGTTGCGGAAGCACATTCGGTGATGAAGGCACCAAGGGTAATTTGCAGCTGAAGCTTGTCTTTTGACGAGATGTTCGTGCTGCCTTCCTTCTGAGATTTCAGACATGTGGCACTGAACGCAGGCCNAATTTGCAGCTGAAGCTTGTCTTTTGACGAGATGTTCGTGCTGCCTTCCTTCTGAGATTTCAGACATGTGGCACTGAACGCAGGCCCCCTATCAAACATAAGTAACATTGTAGGTGGCATCCACGAGTCGTTGTGCTTGTTGACTAACACCCTTCGTGAAGGGAGACCGGTGATGAAGGCAGTCCCCGTTCTGTGCATCTCAGATGCGTTGTTGTGGACCAGCACGGTGTGAATTGTGATTCCTTGGCACTCGTGGTGTCTTCCTCACCGAATTACTAGTTTTTGCAGAAGCTTGTTGTGATGTTTGTTCTACATCCCTCACTTCACGTGACAGAGCAACCCGTGGTAACCCTGACTGCTTGATGTTGCGTGCGCTTGCGGCCTCGTCGTCAAGCAAATCCATGACCGGCTTGTTGCGTGGGTACCACCATGTCACTCCCGAAGTGCGGGTTGTTTGCGGTAGAATGCAACGTGCGGGATTCTGATCGGTCAGGCTAGGGGACTGCCTAGGTGCAACGCATGTTTCAACCCTCACCCAGCTTCGGAGGAAAGAGAGCTTTTGGCTCACCGTGCAGAGCTTGGCAATATTAGTCACAGAAGCTCAGATGTCGAGGTGAGCTCCAGTTTGATGTGCGGGTTTGCTTCGGTCGGCATTTCCCTTCAAGCGAGGTGCTAATAAACTTGCTTGGGCTCACCTCCTAGACCAGTCGACAGCTGTAACACTGTCACTGATAGCTGATAACAATACGTCAGCTGTCCCGCTGTTCTGCGGTCGAAGCGGTCGAATTCGGTCGAAGCCGCGGCTGCCTCGCCCGACGAGATCTGCTTCTGTGCTTCGACCGCTTCTGCGTAAGGGCCAGCTGCCGAAGATGATGTCCCACAGCAGGGCCCGGAGGCAGAGCTGTAGTCACTGTAGTCAGTGAGAGAACCAAAAGGCTTTGACTGGAGAAGCCTCATGTGTGACTGTGCTCGAGTACACGGCAAATGTGACATGTCCACTGAAGAAAAGCGGGCTTGTGATCTCGGTGGCAGACTCGAAAGGTGGTCATGAGCTACGGAGAGGTCATGAAGGAGCTGGTGCAAGCTAAGCGAGATACCGAATCACAGAGATTTTGAGGGGATGGGTGACAACTGCTTACACTCGATGGCTAGATTGGCATCCAAACGCGTAACAAGGTCGGAGCAGATTGCAGGCATCGCGATTGTGTGGTTGGTGATGCTCGGTGCCAGTTTGCACGGTGGATGCCTCAGTTTCCCTGCGAGCTGGATTTTGGCTACACTGCAAGTCATTTGCGCAAGGCCTCCCGTACTGCTCGATCAACTACGGGCTCTTCCTATGTGCGCCCATCCAAAGAAGCCGGGTTCATCTTTTTCCAGCTCTGGGCATTCTGTTGGATGAAACCAGTAGCTGCTACACGCAGGTTGCCTTTATGGCAGAGACTTCATCAGATTCGTTTGCTCATAGGATAAGCACTGCTTCCATGGCCGCTGGTATTCTTTTCTTGCAGTCTGTCCGAGGCACTGAGCAGAGCTACCCATAATTAGTTGTTGCTGCTTGCGCAGTCTTGAATTCGAAGTGAGGCTCCATGATGTTCCCCCCGGTCCTGACTTCATTTACCAGGGGCGTGGGCTCAACTGCTGCAACTGCCAGGTGTTTTAGCTGCTTTGCTCACTACGTTTGCGCTGGTGATGCCTCGCGCCCAGAAAATGCAACAATCGTCGATCAGGAACAGACACAAGGACCGATCCATCACAAAGTTGTCAGCCCCTCCACTCCGTTTGCTGTCAGTCGCAACTCGCCTTTATAGTGATTCTCGGCAAGCTCGGAAACTTTCATGTTGCAGCATGGCCACGCTGTCCAGCTTTGGACGATCTCAGTTCTCACGGGGCTAGATCTGCACCTGCCAAGGACATGGCGATTCCAAGCCACGTCGTACTTGAACCCCATTGACTGGCTCAACGGTGGAGGGAAGGCTGGGTTGTCAAGTGAAGGTGGTGCCGATACACAGTTCACTGCAGGGCCTGATTGCTACGTGCTTCCAGCCAATTTGAAGTTTTGCAGGACCGCCATCCCATGACCTTTCCCATGGTGGCTTTTGGCCTGTTCCTTATGATGTGTGTGCGTTCTTGTCAGCACCCTGAGCGCAGGAGAACAGTGCCTTTCGCTCTTTGGTTTGACGAAGGGCAGCATCGCATCGCACGGGTTCTGCAGTGGAAAATGAAAATGTAGTGAACAACTCCCTGGCGGATGGGTCGAACGTTTCTTTGGCCTGACAGCCAGCACGATGTCTCCGACCACAAAACACTGTCCTCAACACACAATTCCAGGGTTTTCAGTAGTAGTACATGACCATCGGATAACCTCGTAGCGTCTTCAATCAGCGCATTAATATTGCATAGTACAGCTAGTATAGTCAGTGTGGTGAGCACAGTTAGTATAGTGTCGTTCCCTGATGGTGACAAATCACTGCTACCAGGGGCTCAGGCCATACTGTGCCAGTTGACTTCACGGATGTGTCCAACAGCGCGCTTCAATGCTTACTGGCTTAGAGCTCACATAGCAGGCGCGCGCTTGTTGAGACACTACTCCTATGACTGATTTTTCTTTTTGTAAATGGCTGCGTGGGACGGTAAGCAAGTGAATGTGGGAATGGGTCTCTAAAGCTTGAAAGTTCGTTTCACTAAGATTTAGAACGAGTGCAGCTGATAGGCCAAGAAGGAAGTTACAATGGGAGAAGGCGTCCAGCCTCGAGCCAGTTGGTGCGTGAGAGTACGGGCTTTCGCTCCCCTCGTGGAAAATGGGATGCTCAAGACTTGGACTCTGGGCGGGAAAGTGGTGGCTGCTGAGATTGGTAAATGGGTCTCAACATTGAAAAGCCTTCGAACATGAGCTATGAGGTGCTCATTGAGACGATGCTTGGTGATTGTGGGGTGTGTGGGGGGGGGGGATGATGTGATGTGCTGCTTGGGTATCGTGAAATTGATGAACACAGTATTGAACAATTGGATTTGGTGCGTAGGGGGGGGGGGAAAGGCAATATGCCAACATGCTTGCGGAAGCAACGATGGGTCCAACTATGCATGTCGGGGATGGCTTCGACAGCCTTCAGTGGGCACTATCACTACCATGCGTTCTCAGCATCACGAGCCATGACTGGAAGTCGTCGCCCAGCAGGCACCGGCTTTTTGGGTGCCATGCTGGGTCCACGCCACAGTCCGGCTCAGCTTCTGTGCGGTGCTGTTTTGGGCTTGCATCGGTCGCGGTATGAGGCTTTCTGTGACACCTGTCAGTGTGAAGGCCTTGGTGGCGGCATTTTGCTGAGCCCAGTCTTGATTGAGGCGGGGCATCATGAGCAAGTTTAACTGTTTAACTAGCAGTGCGAGAAGGTGTAGTGCGCATCTTGGGTGAGGTGCCTTTGTAGTTTGCCAGCTCTGCATGTTTTCAGCAGACTAGTTGCGGACACAGAACTTGCAGAGGTGCAATAAGAGTTGGCTTCGGCATGCAGATGTTCAGCCGAATTCTTGAAGCCTTTAGCACCCCACGCCGACCGCAAAGGTGGGGATGCACAGCGAGGCTGTTCAGGACAGCTGCACCGCTTGAGGGGACGGCCATGGGGAGTTTCAGTCGTTTGTCTTTCTCCTGTTCTCCGCTCTGCTCGAGGCGACCGTCGCCAGCTTCGTCTTTCTGCCGGCCTCCGAGCCTCCGAGCGCCCAAGAGAAGGGCCGCTGCTGCACCGCTTTGTGGGTGCCCGCTCCGAGGTCGAGCTCGCTGGCCACGATCCAGTACTTCATGATGGGACAGACTTCTGGCGGCTTCAGCAACTCGAAGAGGCTTTTAGTTCGAGTCCTGCTCCGGAATCCTCAGGATCGTCTGGCACTATGCTTTGTGGTATGGTGTTGTGGCCGTCGTGGCCACGTACCTGGGCCAGACGGCCTGCGAGGAGCTCCGTGGGATGAAAATGGCACACTTTGATTATCAGAGAGCAGACAGTGGAGCTGTGGAGCTGAGTATTCCCTGAAGTCCTCCCCCCTGGCCCAAGCCCGACAGTTGGGCTGCCCTGATGCAGTCCCAGCCTGGGACTGTCTGCAGGTCTTTATCCGCAAGCGCAGACGCTATTCCTTCATTACGCATCCTGCTGGCACATGGCCGCCCTCTGTGAGAGATTGTCAGAGTGAAGTAGGGCAGTGGTTGAGGGCCTTGCTGTTGAGCAAGCTGCCATCTTCATTGTAATCCCCCTTGCTGATTACATCACGAGGCTTTCGGTCACCACCGTTCTGGCATTGTCGCTCTTTTGCCTATGCGTGGTGGGAACAAAAACAGCAGCTCGACTGGAGTACAGCGCGGTGTCCGTCACGGGAAAGGTTCGTCGAATGCTTCTCGTTCGATATGGACATGTGAAGGTCCTGCATGACTATGACATGGGCAAGCCAATTTGGTTTTCGTTCACTCGCCTTTGCTGTTGGGCAGCAGATAGCACTGACATTTCGATGCTTCACCTCGTTTCACTTTGTCTGAGGTCAAAGTGGTCGTGGTACCATTATTCGTCCCAGTGTGGCTGTAGGCTTTGATGCCATGCTTGCACCAGGGCTGCTACATCTTGTGTCGAGTGAAATCTGCCAGGCGCAAGATGACCGCCATCAGGCGACTGCGTCCAGCCGAAAACAGTGCAGTGTGCTTCGAAAGTTAGACAATCGGGTCGTTTAACGTCCAGTCGCGCCAGTCCATGGCTGGGAGTGCTGCGTTGCACAGCGTAGAAGATGCACAGCAGTTTCCCATTTGGCGCCTTCGCATTCTTTGGGCTTGTGCACGACAGCAGAACCGAACTTCGGTGACAGCACAGACTGCTAATGCATCTGCGTGCAGGACTCAGTCTAACTCCAACCCTAACTTTTGCTGCCCTCTCCTGCCCCAACGTTTCCATGGCTGACCTACGGTTTTCGGTGGATCCGCGGATCTGAAGGTTCTTGTCGGTGTTGGCGTTTTACAAGCTCAGGGAGCATTGTCCATTGTTTTCGAGCCTGACGGGCTAGTTAAATGGGTCCAGCAGCATCTGCAACATCTGCAGTCTGACTGCCATGAGATGCAACTCCAGAGATGTGGCTGCTGTTGCTTGGCCAAGGGCAGGGCTCTGCTCAAGGGTACGACATAGCATAAATAGTCACGCAACAAACGTTCGCGAAGCCCCTGAATTTGAGCACCGGTCGATGGTTTTGATTTTTCATGTTTTCTCTCCGACGGCTATGTTTGCATGCCTGAGGTGTGGAATGGAGACTTAGCTTTTCATGTCGGCTCCCTGACACCCTGGCCATAGGCAAACTTTTCAGGTTCCTAACGACTTGCCATGCCGACAATGAGCCCGGAACTCTTGGCAGGTTGCAGAGCTGTGAAGCCTGAAGCCAAAGTAGAGGGAGGGAAATTTGCATAAGGGTCACAGCGCCGCTAGCTCAGGATTGCTCGAGTAAGCTTTTCTTTCGAAAGAAAAGCAAATCTAAGCCAAAAGACCCAGTTGCGCGTCACAGTTATATTTGGCTGGACATGGAGCCGCAAGACGAATCCTTGTCATACCAGCGCTTGCCGCCAATCAGGTGATTTGTACAGTCCTAAAACTGACTGCATTTTGCAATCTGCCCTCGGCTCGTCCAAACCCCTTGCAGAACTAGCAAAGCTTCATGCTCACAACTCGCAATGAAAGCAACTCTGCCTTCATGGCCTTGCTTGAGGCATTCCCGTCGATTTCTGCGAGGGACTGTGCCCCTTTTGGCATGGAGAGAAGAGAACGGCGGTGTCTGCTACCAGCCTGCAAATAGTAGCGCAGTCTTTGCTGCTGGGGTTCGAACCGCAGAGAGTGCGAGTCCACTCTTGCTCAGGTCAGGGCAGTTAGAGCCTTGGTGAGCAGAAAAGGGGGCGGGCGGAGTGGGTTCCAGTGCACATTCCTTTCATTTGTCCATTTGTTTGCATTGCAGTCTTGCCTTGCGTGGCTGGGACACTCAGGCCGACGCGCTCCCAACCCGCCTGCGGCCCTTATCCGCTACCATGAGGTTGGAGGTCGCAGGCCAGGAAGCGTTGCGCACTTTCTGCTTTTTCGCCTTTGCTGCCTGTCAATGTGCATGTCCCAGCTTTTCACCCTAGCCTCCCTCAGGCTGGAAGACGACTACGAGCTTCAGGCTTGTTCATCAGCGCCGCCTATCGCAAACGGAATGCAGTCAGTAGCTTCGGGACTGGCAGGATGAGATCCTTGGAAGCGGGATGTCAGGCAGTATCCAGCTCGTGACAAGTAGCCTGGCACTGAAATTTGATGATGTAGACCGACGGCAAGCTGTCGGACTGGCTCGTAGCCAGCATGTTGGCCTCATGTCCGTGCTGTGCTAAGTGAATAAGTGACGATCCCTTTTTTCAGGCAAGGTCGATGGGCGCAAACATGCCTTGAAGACCTTTGACAAGAACGGATTGACCGAAGGCACGGAATTTTGGAGAAGCTGGATTGGATGAAGGCGACAGTTTGTTCTGAACAGGCCGGTATAGACACCTGAAGAAGGAATGCGAAGTCTTTCTCACGGTGGACCATCCAAACATCGCGCAGCTGCCGCCGGCTGAGTCGAAATATTAGGCTCTTCATGACATTTCATCACACCCCTGGGCTTGCCATCAGCGCTTTGCAAGGAGTTGCCAGCCTGTGCTGCTAGGAGCGATGTCTACGAATGGGAGGATGGCATTGCACTCATTATGGAGCCTCTTGTTGGCATCCAGTGGCAATTGGCAATCAAGATGCGGCTTTCCGATACCTTCATTGGAAGGTACTGCTCCGGCGGGGAGCTGTTACAGCGCCTGGAGGCTCAAGAGGTCTACGACGAAGCGGCTGCTGCAGAGGCATGGTACCTCTCGAGGGTTCCGCCGCGATTGAACTCGGCATCGCAAACTAGCGTGAAACCGTCGAGCGAATTGTCGAGCTCCTTGTGCTATGATGCAAGTGTCTCTTGTCCCTTCATGCAGGCAACGTCCCAGATGCTCCAAGCTGTCAACTATCTTCATGCGCACAGCATCGTCCACCGCGATCTGAAGCTCGCTCACAAGAGTGAAAAGAGCCCTTGTGCGGTGGAGCCTGCTGCCACTCGAGGAAGCTCCAGAACTTCCTCTACGACACTGGTTGGCACGGGTACTGATACATGTGTTCCTTTGGCTTTTCCGGCAACTCGTGGCGTCCAGCAGAGAGCGACAGGGCGCCATGCGGCTACATCAGCAGTCAAATGTGCTGGGTATAGCAGTATAGGGATATGGGTAGATTTTTGTGAAGTTGCAGCGCCAAGTAAGGAATCAGCAGAGAAAGATGCCCTGCTGAAACTGATTGACTTCGGGCTGTGCGAAACCCTTGAAGACACTTTGGCGAAACAAGAGCCCGGGGCCGGCGGCCGGGCCGGCGGCCCCAGCATCAGCCCGTTTTAGGGTGCGCACGTCATTTCATGGGAGCTTCACGACTTGCTCAGGATGCTGACATGAAGATGAAAGCTTCTGTTGGCACCCTGGAGTTCTGCAGTCCAGATGTCATCAGTGGTAAGGCCTGGGCATGCTCATGATTGAAGTTTAGCCTTGCTGGGTTGTGCCCGAGCATCAAAATGCGACGGCAATGGGCAGATGTTCAGACTTAGCTCCATTTCTCCAAGATCACCTTTCACTTCGGTCAACGTGCACCCCAAAACCTCGGAAGGATGGAAAAGGCTCGCACAGGAAGTGCACCTTAATCCCGATCTGTAGAAGCTATGAAATCCCGAAACCGCCAGGGTTGCCGGTGACTAAAACACTGACTGCAGTCTGGTGCAGGAATACACCAGCCAATGTGAACCTTGGCTCTCATTGGACGTTTCATTCTATTGCTGAGCCGTTTCCCGTTGGAACCGCATCTGCAGCAAGTCTAGACATGCTCTTGAGGACCTTTGGAGCTTGGGTGTTGTGGCGACTCAGTCCGCATTGTTAGTGCACCCTTCGTCTACGAAGAGTTGATATTCAAGCTGTTCATGGCAAAAGGATTGATGCAAGGATGAGTAGTATAAGCTGTCACATATAATGCGCTTCATGCTTTTCGTTCTCGGGAAAAACACTACAGACGGCAGACTCAACGACTCAGCTTTGGCCGATGTTGCACAGACTGTCGTGCATTCGTGACAGTTGCCCAAAAGCTCTCAGATAGCAGCGGCAGACTTGTTTCGAGGTCTTCATGCTTCTTGCGGGTCGGCCTCCATGGAGCACCTCAAGAGGTTTTGAGGGCATGCGCCACTTGTTCGCTGATGAAAGGATGCTGCTCTGGATCGGGCGAGAGGTCCAGACCACGGAAACAGACTGGGTGTCATTTTTTGTGCTCATGGTTCTCTCCACCTCCATGTCTCCATCCGGCTCCATGTCTCCATCCCCGTTGGAGGCATGTTCGTTTGCTTATGCCCATGGGTTCTCTTGTTATGAATATGGATTCTCATGTATGCTGGCACGCACATTTTCATGCTGCAGGTTTCTGCTTGTTTGACTTTTTTATGCTGCCCCCTCTCCTTTTGGGCCAAGGGGTGGGAGGTGGCGGCGCACGTCCGAAATCTTTCTACCAAGTACTGGTGGGCCGAAGGCACCACGTGCGCAGCCATCTTGCAACGGCACCGGCCGGAGACGATGTAGACACTGAGAGGTTTGTCAATCCGAGAACGACGCGCAGCGCGTGTATTGGAATTTATAGCGGATCCTGTTGACCGCCGACACCTCAGGGGGTTTACAATTCGGGACAGACATCTCACAAGCGGCACGAAGGGCGCGTGCTGTTATTTACAATGCATCGCGAGCTTGGAATGCCGGCGAGCACGGAGCGGTAAAAGTATTCACGGACACACCGGGCGCACCTATAGTTGCTAGAGTCTGCTAGAGCGAAGACCTTGGAATTTACAATGGATCACGCCGATGGCACCGAAAGCCCCGAGAGGATGGTCAGTGGTCATGTTCAGGAAGCAGAGGGCGCGCCGCGGATTGCGATTTGCAATGGATCACACCGGGCGGAAATGAAGAGCAGCAGCTCCCGCCAGCCGGGCCTTGCGGTGCATGAACGAGACTTGAAATAAGAGTTCAGTAAAACCATGTACCAAAAAACAGAGAAACAGTGACAGGAATACCGTCACATCATGTCATCCCAAGCACCTCCGCTGAAAAAGCCTTCGCCAAGGCTTTTTGAAAAAAGGAGCAACCGGCAAAGAGCCCCCTTCCCACCCACAGCATAAACACAAACGAGGTTGGCATTGTCACCAAGAACGGAGCAGTGGCATAAACACAAGCCCGGGAACAAAAACCAGCAGGTCCGGCACAAAGAGAGGAGCCTCATCATCATAAGAAAAAATCGCTGTCCGACGGAAATTGTCATACCAGGCAAGAGTCAGATCAAACGTCTTTGAACCTCGAAGCCGGAGATCTTGCCAAAGGGAGCAGAGCTGAGAGGGGGTGACTGGCAGGGACAGGAATGAGGGGCATAGGGAGTTGGGAGCACAGGATCATGCACCCAAGCTGGTTTGCACCGTTCCGAACCCACAAGAAGTTTCCGCGTTTTGCAGGGAGCGGAGCGATGGGGGACGAGCATACTAGCACGATGAGCTTAAGCCCTGGAATTTTGGGTTTGAGCCTGTGTACTCGCGTCCACGAGCACGAGCCGCTGGTGAATACTTTCAGTGAGCACGAGAGATTCTGACTAAGGCAAGGACATCGAGAAAGGCCTGGTGAAGTGGGACCGGCTTCTCAACGTTTCCGAGCACGCGAAACTTGTGCAACGAAACCAAAGCATGCTGGTGTGTACCATGAGTTGCAAGCAGCATTTGAGGCGATTATCTCAGGAGTCAACATGTCTGTCTGAGCGGGGAGCGGGTTCAGCATGCCGTCACTAAACGGTTTCGGTGACTGCATGCTGAGGAGAGACTTCGTGCAGAAACTTCTGGTTGTCAACCCCACCCAACGCATGACGGTGTCTTGGTATCTTCCTGAAACACTGAATCTACGGGTTCCGATGACTGTCAGTCTGTTGATTATTGTGCGGATGAGGGAGGAATGAGCCGTGCAGCCGTTGCAGACTCAGGCAGAAACTGCACTTCAGCACCCTTGGCTTACCAAAACGGCGCCTTACATTGCAAGTTTGTGAGTTGCATGTTCATCGGCTGAAGAAGTATACAAATGGGATCGCAAGCTACCTTGGAGCTTCGAGACCCTCCATGTCCAGATCAGCAACTGTTGAACATGGTTGCCGAGTGGACGTCTGGTCCTTGTAACATCATATAGAGCTGTCGCAGAACATGCAGCTCCAATTCCGGCAGCGACATCATGATTGTTGCATTCCGTGCGAGAGAACTTTGCCCCCTGCAGTTTGTGGACGTCGCGGAGCCGAAATTGGGTCCCTCCGTGTTGGTGTCACTGCAACAGTACCTCGGCTGGTTTCTTTGGCCTGAGCTTGCAAGTGCTGAGTCAAGCTACTTGCACAGCTATCTCCCTAACTCGAGGTATTCTTCCAAGTCGAAGATGCAGCGCTTGCTTCTGCCGCATGCATGCAGATTCCAATTCTGCGAGTTTTGTCGAGAGGCGGACGCAAGAGACTCTTCAAGAACCGTTTGCAAGGCAGCTCTTGGCCCAGGAGCTTGCCCCGGAGGAGGTCAGCGAGATGCGCTGGGACCTCATAGCCTCATAGCGCTTTGCAGAACGCAGAAGGCGTAGGTACTAGAGTCCGGCCAAGGCGAGCTGTTCATGAAACTCGATTCTGTCCAACTCTTAGCCTTTGCCCACCGGCATAGCTAGTGTCGGGCACAGCTCGCAAGGACGCTCGGGGAACCATCCGGCTTTGCGACTTGAAGGCCCGGGGCCTCAGATCTGAGTGCAGCGAGACAGGGAGATATCGTGAAATATCCGTGCCTTTACACGGCTACAGCCAGCCACTCAAGCATTGCAATCTGCACACTTCATCCGCGCAGATTGCACTGCATCTTCTGATGACCCGACATGCACCTGCAGTGGGCCATGAGGATGCTATGCGTCGTCACTCACGCCGTGTTCCTCGACGGCACAGCGGCCCTTGTAAGCCTTTAAGCCTTCTCCTTCCTGCCTTGCTGCAACCGCTCCCAGTTCCTTCGTCTGTGATGCTCAGGCCAAACATCAATCACCCACGAATTCGAGGCACCGACTTCTGGAATTACTAGGACTGCTTTTGCGGGTTGATGTGAACTGGAGGCGCATACCGCTTCCAGACACAGAAGAGACACAGAACAGCGTTGTCCGAAATTCCTCCTTAAACAACTGAAGAAGAAGCTGTGGGGGATGTCCATTTGGATCACGACAGGCAGGAGTTCCATGCTCGTGCTAGCAAGCTGGAAAGAACTTCAAGATTTCAGCACCCGGCAGGTGGACGGAGCAGCTGCTCAGTCCCAAGATGCGCGTTGCAATCTCAGACTCCCCTTGTGCCAAAGGGCCATGGTCGGACTGCAGAATAATTTGTCCAGCAACCCACTTCGCAGCTTCAATTGACTTGTCTAGCACATATTCGATTCCGGTTGCCTCCTGACAACCCTCCGGTCGAAGGACACCGGGGCTTGTGCACAGTCCCATAAGGGAACGGGAAGGCACGCTTGGGGAGGAGGTTGGGAGATGGGTGAAAGGTGATCTGAGTGGGAACCTCCAACAGCAGCCGAAGCGAAATGCAACCATTGAAACTGGGCCAATGCGATTCTAGTCGTCTCAACACGGCAAAGCCCGGTATAATTCATTCATACCCGAAAAGCCGACAACCTTGTGTCTATGGCACTTCCAAGGAATCTAGCAAATCGCCGACAGAACGTGTGTGTGTCCGCATGACTGCGGATACATAGGCTGCTTTTTTGAGAATTCTGGACAATCGGGTTTCCGAATGTCGTCCGCTCGCAGCTGTGCCCAAGGCTTCGCATCGTCGGCGGCTTCGACAGCCACTTGCCATGTGTCAATCTTGAGAAGCTTTACTGGACATCATGACAGCAAAACCAAAGTGAAACGGTCCAAGCTAAGGGAGACGGCTCCTCTTCTGGGTTCGCCTCCAGCAGACGAGGCAGATGCCCAAACCAAGCATTTGCAGAAGTCGCAGCGAAAGGACTTGAAGCTCTCGGAAAGTTCTGTGGCAGGCAGAGCACATTTTCTCGGTGTTGGATGCCAATGGAGACGAGGAGGTCTACTACTCTGTTCGGAACTTAATATGGAAAACCCCACTCTGGTGAACTCTGCCTTCGTTGGCTCGAGTGACTGCGCGTTGAGCATCAGCCATGCCATCGTATCGATTGGAAGCAAAGCTGGTTGTGTGGCTCCCCCCAAAGCATCGCTCTCGCTCGCGTTTTCTTGCACGTAGAAGTCAGCATGCAGTGTATCGCTACTATGTGCAGCTCTGAGTTACTCGATCTGATTGCTCCCAAGAACCCTATGGGAGAACTCTTGCGAGCTTTGTGTCAGCATTGTGGGCGTTTGGCTGCATGATAGAGTGCATCTCAGACAGCGTGTCTTTGGTTGCTCCTTACGCCTCGTTCTTCTGACCTTTGGTCCGTGTGCCTTGTCACGTCGCAATTTGCATGGAGTGTCCGGTACCATTTGAAGTGTTGTTACCTGCAGCACGGCATGTACAGCGGAACCTCTTGACTGGCTGTTCCCCTTACTTCGTGAAAGCTGATTGTGCCTAGGGTTCCACACAGGACGTGTCTCCGGCATTCATAGGCTTGGCAAAAAGATACATAATAGTCAATACATAGATACACACATTGCAAAAAGTAGATAGTATAATGCAAGCCTATCGCAACAACCGGCAGATGCCCAAGCGAAAGTTCGTGAAACAACAACGAGCGGATGGTTGACCCGAAACATCACATGTCCGTAAGGACTTCCTGGCTGCGACAGCGAGCGTCCGCTGGCAGCTACGGCAGCTTGTCCAATGAAATAGAGGTTGGCAAGGGAGTTCTTGTCGACCTTTGCCCAGGCGGGAGGTTCTCCGCAAGATTTTCAATCGCTTTGATCGAGATCGCTCCGGCACTATCAGTATGCATGAGGCAGGAGTGCTTTGCCCAGCATGCTTCTGAAACTTCACTTTGTCTTCTCCCTTCAGCTCACTACTGCGTGATGCCGAACAACATTATAAGCAGAGAGAGGGAGAATTCTAAAACATGGTAAACATAAGTTGCATATCGCAAACCACCGTGGAAACCACCTCAGGACATACCTGGACCCGATGTCAACACATAGCGGACCTGAGTCGGGCTTGATCAAGTAGGATGCAGCTTCACAACAAGAACCCGACAAGTCTTAGAAGACCCCCTGGTGATTGCATGTGCGCCCTCGTCATCAGACAGCTTCGTAAAGCCAGCAGCATCCTTTCACAAGTTGGTGCCTTCGACCAGGTTCAGCTGGTTCTCAAAGAGTCTCTCGAGGAAGGTAGTGTGGAGGAACTGTTGTCACTCAGCTGGCATCAGCAACTTCAAAGTCTGTTGCAGCTCATGTCACCATTCCATCGACCAACATGTTGATTGCTTGCTGCTGGCTGCTAGGGAAGAGTCCAAAGTGGCTCTCGACAGCAACGGCGAGATCAGTTTCGAGGCATCTGGCTCTGGAATGCACAGGATGGTTCGTCCATTGACCAATGGTGTTCCATGCAACACCCCTGACCAGAGTGTCAGCTTTAGGACGGCACTAGAGTCTTCTTTGCTTCGATTTCAGGCTCGAGGTATCTGAGATGTTTAATGTTTGGGTTTGCATCGCTGAGTCGCTCATGGTGGAAAGTTGGATGTGCTGTGACGACTAGGAGTAGGGCGATGAAAGCGGCCCCTGACGTCACTAATTTACCAGATCTTTCACAAACCGAGTCTTGCCGCTATCCCGGCATCGTGATCATAAGACTCATAGGAGACTTCCAAGTTCAGTAGTTTCGTTGCCGTTTATCAAGGTTTGCCCCCTCCAGCAATTCGGGATGTCGTGTGAGCATGTGAAAACTTCCGCTTCAGTTTGTTTCGAGATGTCGTTTCAGGCTGTACTGTGCCGTGGCTTCCCCTTTGTTTACTGAGCCTAAAGGTTGCAAGAAGTTGTAAGGCAGGTCCGATGTTACGGCCAGTTGCAACAGTCTTGCAGGCATTTGTCAACCTCTTCGAGAAAAAGGATGTTCTGCCCCCTGAGCAGCTCCTCCCTCCCGAGCAGCATGTGCCGGCCCCCGAGATGGAGCACCTACTGACATTGAAGCGTTGCACTGATGCAGCCGGCAGCAAACCTGCATGACGTTGCCGGATTTGGCACGAGGCCTCATGCGCTTCCAAGGGAGGATCTGCTGCGTGCTTGCGCCTGGGATGATACTCCCAAGAGTCCTGTGTCTTCGACCAGGACATATCCGCTCCTCTTTGCAGCTATATACTGGCTAGGATATCGTCATAATGCTGACATCCGCAAGTGTTTAGGCGAAGACGGTGCGAGAGAAGAGACATGTTGTAAACGCTACTGTGCCCGAGAAGACATGTGAGAAGGTGCGGTTTCATGCTAATTAGTAGTAAGTAGCAACTAGCGAGTGTATGAGTTGTAGGTGGCAAGCAGGAGGTAGGAAGGTAGGTCGGTAAGTAGGTAGCGTAGTGGCAGTGCCAGTGGCAGTGGTAGAGGTACTTGTAGTGGTAGTAGTGGTAGTAGTGGTAGTAGTGGTAGTAGTGGTAGTAGTAGTGGTAGTGGTAGTGGTAGTAGTAGTAGTAGTGGTGGTAGTAGTAGTAGTAGCAGTAGTAGTAGTTGTAGTTGTAGCAGGAGCAGTAGAAGCAGTAGTAAGTAGCAGTAATAGCAGCAGCAGAAGCAGAAGAGTTTGGAATTGCTGTTTGGCTTCTGTGTGGCAGGAACACGAAGAAAAGACATCGCTTCAAACGCTCAGAATCCGAACCATGATGCGAAAAGGCTTGCACCGTCAGTGGCTCCGAGGTTTGTTGTGAACCTTGCTTTGTCGCCGTACGCTGCTGCACGAAAGACGTCCGAGCGGTCCTGCAGAATCTCCACAGAGTTGAAGGATAACTTTCGGACATTCCCTACTAAAGGAAGAAGAGGTATTTGCTTAACTTGGCTTCGCAGCCAAGGCCCTGACGTCACGTCGAGAGCCAGCTTTGGGGCAGCATGTGTAAAGCAAAAAAAGCAGTCTGACAAGCCAGCATGAGCTAGCCGCAGCTAGCCTGTTGGATGTGCCAAGCCAGCAGCGTGCCTTAGCTATCATTAGGTGTCAACAGCACACCGTGAATCAGGCTGGGGCAATGAGACCCAGGAGACGAAACGTCAGCTGGCCTCCACTCTAAGGTTGATGGCCTGCCTGGTGCAGGCACAGATGTCATCTGTCGTGCGCCGGTGGTGGCTCTGGCCCCAACCTCAGCTGTAGCGAGCTTGTAGCAGAAAAGCCAGGAAAGGAAGGGTCGCCCGTCCCTGAGATGCGCCGAGCACTTCTAAGGCAGTCTTGGGCTCGGCCCTGCTGTTTCCACGCCTTCTGCCATGGCAAACGGGACAGAGGCCAGGGGAAAGGGGCCCAACCGGTCGAGCCCAGCAGAAAAGGAGGGCGAGGGGCAGCAGCGGGATTGCAGCTGATTTGGCTTGAAGAATGGCGTCCTTCCCTCCATCCTCTATTCTGTCGATGGGCAGCGCGAGTTGAGTTTCGACCTATTCGATACTGGAATTCTCTACATCGATGGCCAAGGCAGGGAACCCTGGGCCCAGAACCATTTCCGCTGTGGTAGAGGACATCGGCTATGGTCAGAGTCAGTTCTTCACGAGCTTTATCGTGAACGGCGCGTGGTTGGCAGATGGAGCCGAGCTGTTGGTTTTGAGTTCGATCTCGACCACCTTGTCAGCGGAATGGAATCTCACTGCAATCCAGCGAGGCTGGCTACTGTGCCTCGGGCGATGCAGACGTTCGTGCTTGTGTTTGTGGAAGCAGAAATGATGTTGCAGGTCAGGAGAAAGCCCTCAAAGCCAAATCACATCTACTCGTAGAGGAAAAGCGGCCATACCCCGCTTGCCAGCATTTTGCACAGAAGGCATGAACGCTGCAACGAGGTCAGTCGTCTATTTGGGCGTCCTTGTTGGGAACATTCTCAGCGGCATTTTAGGCGACACGCTGGGACGCCGGCATGCTGTGCTGGTTTGTGACCCGGCACCAAGTCAATGCATGCCTCAAATTGAGGCTTTGCGTCCTTCGTTTTTTTTTGTGACTTTCTCTAGTCGACTCCATGGTGAAATGGCCATGAAGATCTCCAGTCCGAGCTGCCGGATCAGATTGGACGCAGTTTGGCCACCGCATTCGGTACAACGAAAGGCTGGTGGCTGGCTAGCCAGTCCTTTCAAGCCGGTTTGGATTCAGGACAGACACGGAACCCGTGTTAGAGTCAGCTGTGGTCAGCCCAGGGCACAAGCATCAAGTCATGCGTGCTCCAGGGAAAGTGAATGGCCTTCTCTGGCCATCTCCTGCGATTTCTCCATGTCTAAGGCTTTCCCATGGTGGCTCTGCTCAGTCTGGCAAGTGCAGGAGTGCCTTGGCTGGTCTGCGTATCTTCACGATTCTGACCTTGAGACGTTGAGACGGCCTGAAGACTCTCTGAGGCCTCGAGCTTCTGGATGCTCTTGCCGCTCCGCTTCTTCGTCGGGGTGGGATTTGGCACGGGACAGCCCAGTGCTGTGGCGATCCTGATGGAAATCTCGCCGGTCCAGTCCAGAGCCTTGAACCAAGGGCTGGCACAAACGGCCTTTGCAATTGGAGAGCTGTACTGCTGCTTCGCGCTTTCCTCAGTGGCCGTGGTTTCCAGTGGTGAACTCTTGCATGCAAAGTCATGCGTGCGCGAATTGTATGCTGTCGATGGATATGGCATGAGTCCAAGTACAACGCTATCATTCTATATGCCTATGTGATCTTACTTGTAGTGTAGCTGAGCTCGCATGCTTCAACCAGCTCGGATAACACTGGAACTACCGCACTGGATTTTCACAGCATCTTTCTGCGATGGCCGGAAAACACAGTGGGCGCAGAAGGCTGGCTTGGAAAGGACTGTGACCAGGCAAAACGGAGCGGGAAAGGGTGGTCGCTTGGTGAGTGCTCGCGGTCCCAGAACACTGAGGTTAGCCCCTGTAGCAGCAAATGCCAGCACAGCCAAGCAACTCCACCCTCTTGCGAGCTGGAACTTCGATAGCTTAAAACAGTAAGTCAAAAAAGCGCTGGCCTCCGCATGCTGCAGACATCCAGAAGTGCCAAGACAACACTTGCCAGGAGAGGCCTTTGAGAGAGCTCTAGACTCTAGCTCTCGGCCGAAAGAGTCATGTCGAAGACCTTGCAGAGAACACACCCTTGCGCAAACAGGTGCGCTCTTTTGACACACGGGCTAATCTCAGGTCATGTGGCTCGATGATCCCAGTTTGCAGCAGCTGAACTGGAGACGGACGTTGATGGCCAACGCCATCCCGGCTTTCATCTTTTGGCTGGTTGCCTGGGCTCTTCTGCGGGAGTCTCCAGCTTTCTCGGCGGCTGCAGGCAAGCGTGAGGAAGCGCTGGAGACGCTAGATGCCATGCGGAAGCGCAACGGACGCCCCGATGTCGAAATAGACTTTGAGAGTGTCCAAGAGACGAGTAGCCCAGCATCGGCTTCTATATGGAGGCAACTGCCCAAGATCGTCAGCCTCTCAACAGCGGTTCTCTGCTTGGTATGTTTTTCCTACAATCTCACGATCTACGGAGCATTTACAGCATTTCCCCAACTGCTGCCGCAACTGCTGAAAGAGACGCGGGAAAGCCCTGTTCTCGAGCTTACAAGGGGTGCCTTTGCCGAGATACCCGGTGATTTGTTCGGTCTCCTGGCTGGCTTGGCTCTACCGCGAAAGTGGGTGCTCTACGGTTATTTCACTGGTTTGGGCATCTCCAGCCTGCTGCGCCCTGGCCGATCAGTGCAGTACTTCAAGTGTGGAAACAAGATGGAAAGTAAACATGGACAGTGCGCATGGAGGGGCCAACTTGCCAACCTTTGCGGGTGGGCTCATCTTTCGATCACACTTCGACTTCGCTTAGGCTGTGTGATGTGGTATGTCCTCGTAATCTAGCATACAGCCGGCATACATACAAGGCACGCACGTGCAGACTCTTGCTCAAGGCAGTCTACACGCGTGCACGCACATCTATCGATCGATCTGCCTATCTATACTGACATCTCTCTGTATCTGTATATCTGTATAATATCTCTTTATCTCTATATATCTGTATCTACATCAATATCCATCTCTATGTTTATGTTCGCATCTGTATCCGTATTTGATCTATATCTGTATCTGTATCTACAGCTGTGGCTATATCCATATCTATGTCTATATCTTACATGCATGGCCATGTGTATGGATATGTTTATGAATATGTGTATGTCTGTGTATGCATATCCATATTTGTGTCTGTCTATTTGTCTGTCTGTCTGTCTGTCTCTGTCTGTGTCTGTCTGTCTGTCTGTCTGTGCCTGTATGTGTGTGTCTGTTTGTGGCTGTCTGGCTATGTATGTATGTATGTATGCATGTATGTAAGTGTATGTAATCACATATATATATATATAGAGATACAGAGAGACGCTGCTTTCTGCCGAGTTTGACCCTTCATGCGCAACATCACATGCAGTAGCTAGAAGCATGTGCTGACTATATAGCTACAGGGTTCCGATGACTCTTTTGCAGGCACACTGCTACTTAAAATCGACCGGCCTTCACTAGTTGCTGTTGGTGATTGGAGTTTGCATCGTGTGAAGGTTTTGCAGCAGCAGCGAATCCCTCATTCGGTTGGGCTATTATGGCAGCAAAGCTTTTCCTCAAGTTGGCTCCGTGTCTATCTACGTCCTCGCTGCTGAGAGCTACCCCACAGTCGTACGTGCCTGTGGAACAGCAACCGTACTGAGCTTTGGTCGGATTGGTGCCTTCATCGCACCCGTGTTGTATGAGTTCTTGCTCAGTACCTGTGGAACACATGAAGCATTTTTCTACCTGTCAGCTGGACTGATGCTCGTGTGCTTTGTGCTCACAGCATCGCTAGTCCCAGAGACGTTTCGTGGAGTCCTCGTCTACACAGATCCTACATTCCAAGAGACCGTCCCCATCGCCGCCAACGTCAAAACCACACATGGGACAATGCCTCTCCGAGAAGACATGTCTTGCTGAGAGCCGGCGCCAGCTGCGTGCTGCGAAAAGGACTCAGTCGCACGTACTTTCTCGCTTTGTTTCGATCATCCGATGTGAAAACGACTCGTCTCCGTTGGTTGCAGGCCGGTCGAACCTCGCGACGTTTGCGGACATGTTTCCCTTCAGGACAAGCAGTGATGGAAAAAAAACAACAGAGAGTGTGTGCAGAGGGGAAATTGCGTGCGGCTTGCAGTGAGAAAGCGAGCGCCTGACGGGAGGATCTGGAGCAACTGGCACAACTGGCTCTGCCCAACGTTGCTGAGATGCAAACACTTGCAATGCATGCGTTAAACGTCGGTAGCATCTTGTCGCATCTCCGATCCATTCTAAGGTCACAGCTGTGAACTGGGGGCAGTGGCATGGCCCCTATGCCCTCCCTCCCGAGCGTTTGGTACTGTGTGCTTGCGGGAAAGCTTTTCTGTGGCTGCAAGGAGGCAGGGGAGTGCATCGTATTGTCAGCTCTGCCGAGATTGTTTTCGTACAAAGTTTGAACGTTGAACCTCTTGCACTTGTCCCTTGTCCCGTGTTTCTCCTGACAGATGCGACTCCCCATCCGTATCCAAGCTGCAGATATGGCCGCAGGACCTATCAAGTCTGTTGAGGTTGCGTAGAGCAAAGGCGGCTTCGGCTCCAAAAGTCCCACAAACCAGGCCAAGAGGGACCGTATTCAGGTTTCGGGTGTGGGTCTCAGAGCAGCGGTGGAGAGGCTACAAAGGAATGCGACCGCACGAGGGCAAGACTGCATAGTTGCAGTCTTGCCCATTTCGGAAAGCGCCCAGAGATCAGTAATTCAGCGAGCCATCGGATAAGCCTTCTCTTCTTGTGTCATGGGCAGTGCTCATCATTGACATGCTTATCCGAGGTTAAACCAAACACTGGTATCAACACTTTTCTCTTCTAAGCATCCGAGGTTAAACCAAACACTGGTATCAACACTTTTCTCTTCACTGCCGCACATCTGGCCACCGCTGCGTGAACAGCATGGGAGCTTCATTTGGCTGCTTGCCTTTGAGTAGCACGCCGTTCGCCTGGAAGTATGAGCTTCGTGCAATTCAGTAAGGATTCTCGACCAGGGTTACAACTTGATCATCGCACCAACCATGCAGGAGCGACTGGGTCTGCATGCAGAGGTCGATTGCGATGCCGTGCAGGAGATTTCGCATTTCAGATTTCGCCGTGCAGCGAGTAAGTGAGATTCCTTGAATAGGAGCTGAAGAGACACAGTCAGAGCATACCCGTTCCTAGCGTGTGGCCGCAAAGCCGCCTTTCCGTGCCCCAGCTCCGGGGAAGGAAGAAAGGAGGGAAGGAAGTCCGTGAGCAAAAGAGCGACAGGGAAAGGGTAGAAAAGAGACAGAAATGGGCTGACACAGCCGACTCAGAGCAAAGATGCAAGTAATGGGTTCGAGGCAATCCCGAGGGGTCACCTTGCGGAAGCAAACCCACCTCGTTGCCTTCGTCGTCGAGGGCATGCGTCATCTCACATTTTGTTAGATTTGATTGTTTGGGAACTGGTTGGCGGGCACATGGTGTGTTGGGTCTCCTCCGGACGGGAAGACGTGGACAACAGAGTTGGGTGCAGTTCGACTTTTGTTGGCGCGATCTACTCGTAGCAGTCTTCTACCGTTCGTGCCTTGATCGCCTGGTTGTTGACGCTTTTTCTCGTGTTGCTTGATGTGTGGGAGGCACTGTTTGGGAGCCGATGGGCAGGAAACAAAATGGAACATCACATCGGCATGTAGAGTTCCACTCATCTTGGCAATGCGAGATGAAACGAACAAGTGCGCCCCTACCTTTTGCATGATGCTTTCTATCACCTGCATCAGGCTACCCGGCAAGGGTCTTCGTGAGGTCAAGCACGGAGACTTGTGCCCTGGCAAGGCCACCTGGCAGTTCAGGTTTCGAGTTACGATGGCTCTTGTGTGTTTCACAAACTCAACGCACATCGTGCTCGATCATGCCACGGAGCCCTCTAAGCAGTGATACTTATTCAGGAGTTGGTAATCTTGTAGATCTGGGATGATCTCGGGTGGCCAACGCGACTTCGGCGCTTCGTGCCCCTGTGTGACACATCCTCAACGGCCCCGGTCCTGTCGTGAGCATAAATTTTTCACAAAAGATGTTCTGGCTTGATTCACCAGCAGGACCAAAAGGCAGCAAACTGTAGACCTGTCGGAATCCACACCCTCACATCTTCACGGATCCCTTGCTTTGCTTCTCTGTAGGCATCATAATTGACCCAACCAAAGATCTGCTTTGCTGCCAGACCTTCTTCGGCGAGAACGCTGCTTCCGGACCGTACCGAGGAGAGATGTGCGGTGGACTAAATCACTAAGTTTTGAATCAAGCTACTGTAGCGGCTGGCACTTGTGCTGCACTGCAAGTATAGTATACGGTGGCCTGCTTGCTGTATGATTGTTTGCCTCTTTACCATGTTTCTATGAAGCCGTGTGAGCCTGTGGGGACAGCTGTGCTTTCTCAATGGCAGCATCAGGCAAGACACTCACACCATTATCATTGTTATCAGCAGAACTCCTACTGTTACCTTTACTAGCAATATTTCAATGCTATTTCTATTGCTAGTACTGTTATTCTAACTACTTTTACTATGATCAAGACTAGTAACTATACTAGTACTGGTATTGCTATTGCTATGGTTATGACCACGGCTATGGCGATGACGATGCATGTTGCCGTTATCACTACTATGACGAGTAAGCTTACGATTATTTTGTCGGTGGCGGTTCTATTACCCTTACTACTGATATTCCTGCTACTCCGCCTCCTACTACAGCAACAACAACTACTAATTCACATAAGGCCGTTAGGCTTCGTGCAAACTCTGTTGTGTAACTTCTTGGTCGACCAGTCCGGCTGCCGTCGATTGCCGGTCCTGAGATACTCCTTACATCGCACTGCCGATCCGAAGAGCTTAGGGGCAAAGGAGGGACGATATTCAACACTCAAAGACGTTGAAAACCAGCTTCGACTCTGTTGCCTGCCTGTTGTTCAAAATTGGCCTTGACATTCAAACATGAGCACAGGCGTTGCTCGACTCGGGGGTGAGTTCAATCTGGCCGGCAATGGCAACGGCACAGCACCTGGATCAGCCTGTATTTGCACGGCGGTTCTGAACATCCACGATGCAGCATGATGCATGCCCGCAGACTCTGCGTTTAACTGAGGTTCCGAGTGGATTATGCATGCGAAATCTGGATACACGGCTTATCGTGTTGCGAAAGAAACGGCTGCTGAGTACTATCGCGTGCAGCAAGAGGCAAGCTTAGTGGATAGGTGGCAGAGATCGATCGTATATGGTCACAGTGTCACAGTCACTAAGCACTTCAGCAGCAGCTGCAAGACTGAACCCTGTTTGTAGTTTTGTGCGAAGGCAGGCAGAAACGACAGTGACATTGCTCGGAATTTCCAAAGATGTGCGGGCCTCAAGCATGTAACCAATGTAACCCGGCACGACGTCGCTGGAAAGCTGTTATATCTTCGTAAGATCGCATGCGCGAAGTCGCACAAAAGCACGCTGCAGCGGCACTGTGCTCGTCTGCACGCAAAACAGCGGCAAGTGCAGAACACTTGAAACCACATCGCCAAGAATAAATCACGTCACTCAGCGCACTGTAATTGAGGCCAGTTTGGCCGCGCACGGCCCGCACACAAAATCAGCCAAATCCATGTGAATTCAGATGTTTGTGTGTGATCCAAGACTTGTGCAACTTTGGCTGGTTCCGAAGTTTTGCGCTAGTGTACATCGCCCCAATTCAAGCATGGTGAAGTGAGGGGCATGCGGTGGCGGCCATAAATTTCAGTTCTTGTAGTAGATGCAGGATCCTGAAGCAGCATGTTCGCCTTGTGAAGCGCTGCAGCGACATCCCTGTGCTGCCGCTGCATTGCGAATGTAAATCCTGAGCCGAGGCGTTTTTCGCCAGATCTTCCGAGCCAAAGAGCCACTGATGCGACTGTGGCTTGCCAGCCAATGCGCTTTGCCGGGCCATGCCCATTACATTGTTGCCGTGCAGATGAAGGGCATGCCTGCGTACCGGTAACAAGTTAGCCGTGCCTCCTGCTCAAGGGCTGCATGTGCGATAACGTGCCCGAGGTTCTGCTTCTTGCGGGCGAAGCTGTCTATCGATGCAGCGCTTGGTGAGATTCGGCGGCTTGGCTATGATCTGTAGCTGTGTCGAAGAAATGTGCACTGATGCTGCGTGTGTAACATGATGTAACATGCTTCCAGGAGGTGCGACATTCGATCTGCGGTCTCCGGAGGTGGGTCGAGCAGTCAGGGCCCGTCGAAGCTAAGCCAAGAATTGTGGTCTGGCAGGTTTGCCAGACCTGCAGCGCTGCATCTCGGCCACGTGAAGTGAATTACAGCAGATCTTCTGGGATGACCGTGGCAGGGGAGTGTGGGGGATGGTACGCTGGCAGACAGTACCCATGTGGCGGAAAGTTGTCTTCGGTTTGGGGTGTGTTCTACGAGGGTCTGTCGCAGCACTCGATTGCCACATTTTGGTAGCATAATTTTTGGACTCATTGTACTGTGGTTGCTCTAAGGCAGGCTCAGACCCAGCAATTCCTCGGGCTGTTTGGCACAGAAGGCTTGGCCCCAGTCTGTGTTCGAGCTCGAGGGTTTGAAGCTTGCGAAGTTCAGTGTGCACTGAACCAAGCTCGCTCTGACAGAGAATCTCACTACGCAGGCAGACAAAGCATCCGCGACCGTGGTGCATCTGATTGACTGGCATCTCGCCGAAGAGTCGAGAAAGCCCTGAATGCAACATGTGCAGACTTTCCATGTTTACCTAGGTATGCGCCTGGGCAAGACAGAGACTGGCATGCAGTTTACAAGCAACTTCTCTTTGCGGATCTCATGTGTACTTACTTAAGAAGCTACTCTAAACGGTGTCAGTACCACCACTCTACGAATCGGGGCGACATGTGTAGGATGTTCAAACCGAGGGTGCAACATGACAACTGAAGAGTTCGGCACCCGGCTTCAGAAAGTTGGAGAGGACGTTTTCCGCGGCTGGGCGTGCAATGAGTTTGGGTTTCCGGCAGAAGCTGCTCCCGCTTCCAATTGCCTCCTGGAGGGAGTGATCCCGGTTCACCTGACTTGGGATATTGGGTCTTACGTTTGCACACTGCGGCTCTCTGCAGCCTGCGCTTGGTTTTTGTTAGGAACTGTCTCAGGACACGGGCAGTCAGACCCTTCAGGCCCAAAACCTCCTTCAGACGTCTTGGAGGCTGGCCTCGTTCAATTTCTGCATTGCAACGTGTACATGACTCAGCTCGAGCCGCCAGTGCTGGCAAACCGTGTTCTGTTCTGGCATTTTCTCACGGAGACTTGCAGGTAAAGAAGCGAATCAAGGGTTTGCGGAAGCACTCCTGCCTGTTCGCTCCAGCAGCACGGCTCAGATTGTTACTGCGGTGCTGATGCATTTTCGTGGAACATGTTTTTGATGGTGTGCTCTAGTACAATCCAAAGAGCTTATAATCTAGTACTTCGGCCATTGCGGCAGTGCAAGACGTAAACCTGCACGCGGAGGAGTGTAGATGCCAAACCGGGAATCCACCCGGCCAAGGGTCTTGCGCGTTGCTATGAGGAATTCACCAGCCAGCTCGGTTGCAACGTCCACGGCTGTTTCGGGGAAGGCTTCACAAGGTGCTCCCCTCAGCTGAGAACTCGCCGTTGTCAATGTGTGCTCTGCTGTTGCGGTCGAATGGCCTTGCGTAGAGGAAGCTCAAAGCTGTTGAACAGCTTCTGCCTGATGATCCTCCTGCAGCTTCCAGGCTCCTTTTCGAGAAAGCAGCGTCCATGAATTCCGTAAAGCTATGTGCAGTTTGTGAGTAGGAGTGTAGAGCCAGTGCACAAATCAAGAAGTGTACCAAGCTCAACGGCCCAGGTGCGGATCATTCGCACTAAGGCTTGAGACGCCACACCTAGTAAGCGTGATAGGTAGATACGATGGCTCAAGTCAATCAGAAAGTGTGCAGTCCCATACCCCTTCGGGGGGAGGGACACATCAGGGTCATTTTGGAGCTTGCTGTGGAGGCGGTTTGGCTTTCAAGGTGTCGCAGGTATTGTCATGGAGGCTTCCCCCGCTCCTACCCATTTTAGTAGGGTTAGTNGGGAGGGACACATCAGGGTCATTTTGGAGCTTGCTGTGGAGGCGGTTTGGCTTTCAAGGTGTCGCAGGTATTGTCATGGAGGCTTCCCCCGCTCCTACCCATTTTAGTAGGGTTAGTGAAGCAGGTAGTTCCCCAGGTCAATGTCAGGTTATGTTCGCCCAAAACGCTCCAAGCGCAACTTCATACAACCAACAGCCTCAGCAGCCCAGCTTTGACATCCTGCTGCGCCAGTTGACTAGCATAAGCATACCGGCAGAAGCATTGCAGCAGCTCGGGCAAGCGCGACAACTGGAAGAAGTTGTTGAGTCCATGACGCGACGACACACAGTTCATGAGCAACTTTTCTT
>BGNK01000832.1:50111-66170 GCA_003297005.1 Symbiodinium sp. clade A Y106 | reverse complement strand
TTTGCTTGTTGCAAGAGGCGGTGGGAGCGTTGCAAGCAGACGTAGCAGCTTGTGATGCGAAAATCGATACTGTCCTCGGCAAGGTTTCTGTGTTGTCCTCCCAATCCGGTCAGGTGGAAAGGGACGCCGCAGTCCATGCTAGTACCGATCATTCTGCTGAAGCGCATGTCATAAACCGAGAAACCGCGACATATCGGCAGCCCATGGAGCTGTTAATGAAGCAACTGCTTGAAGAGAGANTTTGCGCAGTATGCTAAACTCGTTTGGTCGCAGGCAGAAAGGATGTACAGTGACAAAGCCATCAGCATGAAGAAGCCTGAAGCCCCTGTGATTCGGACTGAACACTTGGACTATGAAGCACGGCTTACATCAGCTCTCCTGCGTATTCTCCCGGAAGCCATTAAGATGCCTGCTGTTGAAAAGGCTGATGATGGATGCATTTCGAGTGCCATGCTGTTCATGGGGATTCTTTCTAGGCTGCAGCCCGCAGGCCCAGAAGAGGCGACATCGTTGTTAGCCTTTTTGAGGTCCCCACCGACGGCTGCCTCGGCACAGGAGCTGGAGGGTTTACTGAGGAGGTACAATCTAGCACTGCGGCGTTTGGATCAACTGCAGATGCCACCCATGGCTCCGAGTGAGACACTCAAGGCATTGCAGACTATGACTAGAGCTGTAGAGCGCAAGTACAACAGTTTTCATATGCGGCTGAATCTGTTGAGACTGTTTCCTGAAGCCTCGACGAGACCTACAGAAGAGGGTGTGAGGAGATTCAAAGAAACAGTGGAGCAGCAGCTACATGAAATCACCGCAGATGAGATTGCCCGGGAGTCTAAGCACCGAGACCTCACCACGGTCAGCAGAGTCGACACTGGCGGCGGAGGTCAAGGGAGTGATACTTCCAAGAGGGGCATTTGTCATTTCTTTAGTAAGCCTGGGGGATGCTATCGCAAGAATNGCGGCGGAGGTCAAGGGAGTGATACTTCCAAGAGGGGCATTTGTCATTTCTTTAGTAAGCCTGGGGGATGCTATCGCAAGAATTGTCCTTTTCAACACGTTGCTGATCAAGCGAAGGGCAAGTCTAAAGGGGATGACGGAAAGGGTAAGGGAAAAGGTAAGGGTAAAGATAAGGAAGGAAAGGGCAAAGTCCAACAAGTTGAATCTTCCCAAACCTCTGGCCCTAGCGATTCGAATACTCCCGAAGCAAAGGCTAAAGCAAAGGCAGACCCCAAAGGCAAATCGAAGGCTAAGGCGAAAGCCGAAGCCCAGAAGTTGCTTGGTGTGGATGATGCAAGGCCGAAGGTATCAATGATACNTCCCGAAGCAAAGGCTAAAGCAAAGGCAGACCCCAAAGGCAAATCGAAGGCTAAGGCGAAAGCCGAAGCCCAGAAGTTGCTTGGTGTGGATGATGCAAGGCCGAAGGTATCAATGATACGTGTGGGTCCCATCGTAGGTCGTTTTCGACAGGGTCAGGAGGAGCCTACGAGAGATCATCACTTTGAGGAGGAGCCAGATTCGCGAGCCGAGCCGCAGAGGACTCTCATACCGCTGGAGCACAGCGGTGGGCCAGGGTCCTTCATATGGTCTGCGACGCATCAGTATGCATTGTGTGAGGCTCCAACCGTGGCTAAGGCAAGTACGCCTCAAGATACTGGAGTGGATGCGCCAGGTTGGGTGTTGCTGGATTCTGGGGCTAACGAGGTGTGCAGACCAATTGATGAGAGCTTGGATTTAAACGATGCAGCTAAGTTCATCCCACTGAATGTGACGCTGGCGAGCGGCCAAGAATCAGTTGGATACCGATCTGTCCGGGATGGCGAGGTCGTCATGGACATGAACGGTTCGAGTGAGTGGATAGCCGGAATCCAGAAGCTGGCTAGCATTGGGTGCACATTCACATGGGGACCTCAGGGGGCAGTTCTTCGCACACCCGATGGTGAAGTACAAGAAGTTATGATTCGTAACGGCTTGCCCTTTATATCCTGGGAGAAGTTCAAAAGGCTTAGATCTCGTCTTTCTAAATCCCATCGTCAGGGCCCTCAAATGCAGTTGGGNGGTGAAGTACAAGAAGTTATGATTCGTAACGGCTTGCCCTTTATATCCTGGGAGAAGTTCAAAAGGCTTAGATCTCGTCTTTCTAAATCCCATCGTCAGGGCCCTCAAATGCAGTTGGGGAGGTCCTGGAATGCCAGTGTTACGGAAGCCGCTCCAACCATCTTGACGCCCGGCGAGCACATGAGCTATGAGGCGGCAGCGCAGAAAGCAGGGTTACAGGAGGAGTCACAGGCATTGGAGGATGCAGTTGATGAGACAGAGGCACAGGCCAAACAATGGTTTGAGCGAGGATCTTGTACATGGGACGATCTTCTAGCCTTGCTTATTAGGGCTAAGCTTAAGCTGAGACGGCGTCGCAGACACGCTGAAGGAGAGGACAAGGAACAAGTAGCTATCTGGAATTTCGGTCGCTGGTGTCATGGAGGGTGTCATGGCATGACCGTGTTGTCACGCACTCATCCATGGCTCACGAAGTTGATGGCAAGCTTGATATCAAAGGACAGGCCAGACTTTGCGTTCACAACTATCACTGTCACTGAGGACACGGCATTCCTACCGCATCGGGACAAATTCAATGCTGCAGGCACCATGAATTATGCCCGTGGGTTGACGAGGTTCGCAGGTGGGCAGATCTGGATTCACGACGCAAGCACAGCAGTTGACAAGGCTTGTGCATGGAGGCAAGTCCGGGCTGGCAAGGATGCACTTCCAGGAAGGTTGTTGGATGCTTGTCAGAAGTCTGTAGTCTTCGATGGTCGAGCCACTCTTCATGGGACCGAGCCCTTCTCAGGACATCGGGTCATGATACTCGCATACACTCCGAAGGGTATCGAGAGAGCATCGTCAGAGGAACTGACGACTCTGGCGAGGCTCGGGTTCAAGCACCCGGTGATCAATGAGTTCGAGATACAAAAGCATGTGGAGGACACGCCAGNCACTCCGAAGGGTATCGAGAGAGCATCGTCAGAGGAACTGACGACTCTGGCGAGGCTCGGGTTCAAGCACCCGGTGATCAATGAGTTCGAGATACAAAAGCATGTGGAGGACACGCCAGACGGCAGCAGCAGCAAAGCATCATCACTCAAGCAGCACATCAGCACTTCTTGCTCAGAACAGGCCAATGCCTCTCTCTCCCCCGAGCTGAAGGTGAGGTTCAGGGATATGCCTGAGGTCCNCGGCAGCAGCAGCAAAGCATCATCACTCAAGCAGCACATCAGCACTTCTTGCTCAGAACAGGCCAATGCCTCTCTCTCCCCCGAGCTGAAGGTGAGGTTCAGGGATATGCCTGAGGTCCATGAGTATTCTGAGGCTAAGGGTCTTTTGAGCGAGAGTGATATTGAGTATGCTCCTAGTGAGGTTGATGTCGATGACGACGGGGTCGGTCAAGAGATGGACCTTAGGGTTGAAAAGGGTTCCAGGCCGAGTGTGAGAGTGGATGGCGAGGGTAGAGATAGTTCAGGTTCTGGTGACGGTGATTGGGCTGTCATAGGTCCGGACGATACTTTCGATCAGATGTTGGACAAGTTGGGTCTAGCAGAAGACATTTCTAGAGATGCGAGCGCCCGCGCAGATGGCACTGGTGATTCGGATGATCCTGAGCAGCTGTTGCGCCGGAAATGCTTGGATGGCTTCTTTAAACATGGTTGTCCGCAATGTACCGGTTCCCGCGGGCACCGCAGGCTACACAGAAAGCTAAAGAATCAACCTGTTTCGGAAGGCACGTTGAACATTGATGTGTCGGGGCCACATGGCGAAAGCATTGACAAACAGCGGTACTTCCTTGCTGCTGTGCTCCTCATGCCTGACGGCACCTGTATCCCTTTCGCGAAGTGCATGGAAACCAAGACTGCAAACGAAACTAGAAAGAAGCTGACTGAGGTACTCGCGCAAGTTGTAGCTATGTCAGACGGCCAGATTCCGCTGCTGCGTGTTCATTCGGACTGTGGTGGCGAGTTTACGGCGGATTCCATGTGTGCATACTTCAGACGGATGGGCCTTTGGAAAACCAAGAGTGTTCCGTACTGCAAGCAATCATCGGGCAAAGTGGAGAGGGCGATTCAAACAATCAAACATCAGTCAACGTCTCTCTTACTGCATGGTGGCCTTCCGGCCATCTTCTGGACATTCGCAGTACAGCATGCAGTGTATGTGTTGCGAGCCGCTGCATTGGAGATTCCATGTCCTAAGGATGCTCCCATCTTTGGTTCGCTTGTAGCCGTGAAAAAGCCGCATTCAGATGCGTTTGAAAGCAGGGTGGAGCAAGGGATCTACCTCGGAGCGGATGACTCCTTTGTGGATGGGGCGAATGTTCTAGTGCAGAGAGACGGTGAAGGGGGGATGAAAATCATCAAGTCCAGACTGCCTGTCCTGTTGAATGTATCGAAACCAACTTGGAAGAAATCCTTAAGCCCGGATGAAGAACATGAAGTGTGGATCTCATCGGATGGGGAGGTCAGGTGGACAGCTCCGAATGGCGGAGAAATCACCACCTTCGAGGAGAGGACAGATGGTCCACAGTATGATGATCCCGCTCGCTACCGCAACTTGGAACAGGCCATAAAGCGGAAGCTGCACGGTGCTCATGATGAAAGTGCCGATCTTCCGGATCTGGTCAGGTTCAACCATGGGTTCTTAGTTGCGGAGCCGTCGTGCCTCAAGGCTAAGGTTGAAGCCGACAGCCGAGCCAGTGACGCCGAGGCCGAGGGCAAGTATGTGGTTTTAGGTGCGGAGTATGAGGAGGCGCAAATCAGACAGGAAATGGAAACACTGTTGTCGGGAGCTGAGAGGGCATCCGCACGTACGGTGGACAATCAAGTTTTTTTCGAGGGGAGTGAGCAACAAAAGGCAGCATGGTATGCAGCCATCGACAAGGAGCTACGGACCATGGGCGATAAGGGAGTTTGGGACGAGACGACGNAACAAAAGGCAGCATGGTATGCAGCCATCGACAAGGAGCTACGGACCATGGGCGATAAGGGAGTTTGGGACGAGACGACGGTGGACCGCCTCAAAGAGCAGTTAGGTTACGTTCCAGACATTCTGCCAGCAAAGACGGTCAATGTGGAGAAACCGGCATTAGATGCAGAGCCAGGTACAGTAGAGCATGAGTTGGGGTACNCTGCCAGCAAAGACGGTCAATGTGGAGAAACCGGCATTAGATGCAGAGCCAGGTACAGTAGAGCATGAGTTGGGGTACAAGCCGCGATCACGCATAGTGGTTTGCGGAAACTTTCAGAACACTGAAGGCTCATGCAAAGAGGATTTCGCTTCGGTCAACGTTGACCCAGAGGCAGTTCGGTACATGCTAGCATTGCTCGCCGAGCATCGGGATTGGACGGCCCTGTCCTGGGATGTGGCATGCGCTTTTTTGAACGCGTATCTCTCCGAAAAACATAGGGCCGTTGTACGGCCGCCTAAGGTGCTGGAGCGCCTGGGACTGGTGAAGCCGGGAACGGTGTGGCATTTGAAAAGAGCCTTATACGGACTAAGAGTGTCACCGATGGAATGGCAACAGGAGCGTGACAAGGCCNCGCCTAAGGTGCTGGAGCGCCTGGGACTGGTGAAGCCGGGAACGGTGTGGCATTTGAAAAGAGCCTTATACGGACTAAGAGTGTCACCGATGGAATGGCAACAGGAGCGTGACAAGGCCATGACGGAGATGAAGCTCGATCCTCAGGCTGGCGACCTTTTGGGAAAGCTAACGCTGAGAGAAATCTCAACATCAAAGGGTCTTTGGGCCATCATAGATGAGCAAGGACGAACGGTTGGCGTGGGAACGTTNTATGTCGACGACGGTTTGGCCGTGGGCTTGCCAGAGGCAATCGCTCGGGTTTGTCATGCCATATCACAGCTTTGGGAGATCAAAGTACAGGGCATTTTACGGCGATGCGGGGTCACAGAGGGTGACACCTTTAAAAGGCACGGTATCTCTTGTCCGGTAGTATCGGAGTTTTCCTTCCTCGGAACGCAGATTGTGAACCATCCAGACGGCATTCTCTTGACACAGCGGCGATGGCTGCTGCAGGAGTTGGCAACTCGAGGATGGGCCAACGTTCATGGCAGCCATAGCCTTCCTGTCCCACAAGAGGGGACGTTGGAGCCCGAGGAGCGGGATTACAGCTTCGCGGAGAGACTCAAGCATGTGCAATCGGAACTGGGCAGCCTCATGTGGCTGGGGTTGAGATCTAGGCCGGATATCTGTTCAACCATCGGTGTGACAGCTTGCTTAGCTGCTACCAATCCGAGAGAAGCTCAGCGCCTGTGCACCGGTTTGTGGAGGTATCTCCGAGGTACCGTCGACTGGGGCATCCTGTACACAGCTTCGGGAACTACTACGCTAGATATACACACTGACGCATCATTCTCACCAGGAGGCTCGAAGTCTAGATCTGGCATCGTGCTGAAGGTTGGGAACAACATCATCAGTTGGAAAAGCCTTCGTCAAGCTTTAACGGCATTTTCGGCCACTGAAAGCGAGCTTGAGGGAATGACTTTAGGTGTTGAGTTGGCAGTCAAGCTGCGGATCATGATGCAGGAGATCAACAACACAGAGGTGTCATGCGTGCTCCATGCGGACAACACTGGAGCAATCAATCTTGCCACGAGGGACCAGATGGTTTGGACCCGCATGCGCACGAGACATTATGCTTTGAGGACTTCTTGGCTACGCGATCAGCTCATCGAAGAAGGCATTCCTGTCGAGCACTGTCGTACAAGTGAGCTCGCCGCTGACGGTTTAACAAAGGTTCTATCCAAAGGAAAGCTTGCTCTAGCACGCGGAATGCTGAGCATGATCAAATGGAAGGCCTGAGAGTAGCACGGACACGCTTGCACAACGTATCAGCATGAAGGGCATTTTGTCCGAGGGGATAGGTTACTGATCATTTCAATCGCACTCAGTGCCTGTCAGAGTTTTGACGTGCAGATTGTACCAACTTGGTGCAACAATGCATGCATGGCCGTTGGAAAGTCCATCGATTAGTACGGGGCCATGTTTTGTTAACGTGATGTGCCATGGAGGACCGTACAGACCTCATGGCAAGGAGGAGTGTGAGTAGGAGTGTAGAGCCAGTGCACAAATCAAGAAGTGTACCAAGCTCAACGGCCCAGGTGCGGATCATTCGCACTATCCNTCCGAACTCTGCGGTGTGGATCATTCGCACTATCCATCTTACGATGGCTCAAGTCAATCAGAAAGTGTGCAGTCCCATACCCCTTCGGGGGGAGGGACACATCAGGGTCATTTTGGAGCCAGCTGTGGAGGCGGTTTGGCTTTCAAGGTGTCGCAGGTATTGTCATGGAGGCTTCCCCCGCTCCTACCCATTTTAGTAGGGTTAGTGAGGCAGGTAGTTCCCCAGGTCAATGTCACAGTTGTTCCCTTTTGCACTCGGATTCGTGTTTATGACTCCAAGGTCTTGGCAAGTGGCTGCCCAGGCCTGGAGTCAGTGCCAGCTTTGAGGCTCTCGGCTCTCAGTTACCTGACCAGCCTTAGCAAGCGACTTCACGTGTCAACAGTGTGCTCGTCGTGGCAGCTGGCAGCATTCCAGAGCTCAAGCTTGTGGTGGTGCGTAGCTGGTCGGCTGCCAAGGCGCCACGGATTCAAAGTATCAGAGGACGTCCTTTCTGCTTCTGAGCGGCAGCCCACCATGCTGAACGTGAAAGTGATCATCTCCGTTTACTCGTGGCCTGCTAGCCGGACAGTGGTGAAGCAGTGCTCACAAGCCTCACGCGATTGCATGCAGCTGTAGGGTTTACTGTGCAGTTGCTTTGCGCTTTGCATTGTACAGCACGACAAACAGCAAAGAGCGCTTACAGGCAGTGCTCTTCTGCCTTTACACCGGCAAAGTACCTCGAAATCGGAGTCTCCGGCAAGATAAGATCTGCAGGCACATGCTGTGCAGCTTTGCGAGGTGGCTCGGTGGGGAGCATCGAATAAACTGAATCAACGAAGGCGAGGGGCTGGAGTGTTTCAGGATGTTTCAGGTGCAAGGCGTCCATCAAATCGCTTGTTCAGTTTCCATTCGCCTCTGGATTGGGGCCTCGGGGCCCTGCCTTGCGAAAGCTCGGAGGGCCTTCAAGCGCCTGGAGGTACAAACTGAGCCTATCAGTGGGTCTCTGCCTCGAGCCCCAAGCCACTTTCTGCAAACAACAACAATACTAGGTTCCTGAGTACTACCCTTTTGCCCTTCTTAGTTTGGGGCC
This sequence comes from Symbiodinium sp. clade A Y106, assembly GCA_003297005.1. NCBI lineage: Eukaryota > Dinophyceae > Suessiales > Symbiodiniaceae > Symbiodinium > Symbiodinium sp. clade A. Next base: position 57,917 of record BGNK01000832.1, on the reverse strand, counting down.
CCCTTTTTAGAAACCAAATAGTAGCAAAAAGGATACCCTTATTGCAAAGCGGTTACTCAGGAACCTAGAATAAGAATAAGAATCAACACCAAATCTCCTTGGGTTTTTCTTTTATGGCAATCGTGACATCGGACACAGCATCAAGCATCGTTAAACTCGCAGCGGGGATGGCGGGGGGGGGGGACAGGAACAAAATAAGGATCTGGCTACAAGATCGTGTTGAAGCGTGTTGAAGCCCATTACAGCGCAGCATTGATTCTACATCGCATGCATGTTGGCAGGACGGCGGTGAGTTTCACCGGCATCGCTCAAGCACCAAGCTGATCCAAGCAGCATCGCTAGCCCACCACTAGCCCACCTCACCGAGCACGCCTTGGCACCTCTTGGGACTAGTTCCATCTCAGCCTGTGGCCACTCTTAAAACATCTTAAAGCGCCCATGCTTGTTGATTGCCCTGTGCTGATGTCGCCCATCCTCCATCTGTGGGGGAGATGGGCCAGATCTGAGCGAGTGGACGCCTGTCCTCGTTCATGTTAGCAGCCTTGCTGCGGCCCTGGGCGTCTGAATTGCTGGCAGCCACAAGGCTAATAATTGGCGCTTGGTATCTCTTTGTAGAACTTGGGCTTGCGTCCCGACCTATCGCGACCTCAGGTTGTGCTCCGCTACGATGTGGCGCTCTTCGCAGTTGTTCTGTCTGTCTCCACCCACATGCTGACATCCACTACGCGCGACCTGGCAGCAGTCGCGAGACAGCCACAAAGGCAAGGGCTGGTGCCTTTTCGCATTGCGCACCCCAGTGCCTGATATCCAGCGTTGGGCCATGAGGCGTGCTACCTGCTCGCTTGGATGAGGAGTGCCCCGGCTTTGGCATGCTTTAGCTACACTACGAAGACCTTAGTTACCAAACATGCGATTTGCGGCACAAGGATAGCTGAGTCGCTGCCGTGGGATGGCCTGCCAGAAGATCTGTTCACATGGACCCGTGCTTCCTGACTTCAAGATGCCTCTTCCAGCTCCATAGGTTGGTAGAGTTCTAGAAGTACTAGACATGGACATGCAGGCACATGCAGGCAGGCAGCACCGAGGCATTCTTCACGGGACTGCTGCTCAGGATACAGGAATTGAATGCAACTCGCATGCATTTAGCATGAATGCGGTTGTTGGATGTTGTGGGTTTGCTGGCTGCTGCGGCACACAGTCCGGAGGTCGTCAGTTGCTTGCTTTCATAGGTGCACACGGAAGCAACATGGAAGAGGAGGCAGAGTAGTGCTTGATATGCAAGCCCCGAAAATGCAACCGATCGAAAGCACAACGAAACTGCCTGCTTGCTCTTGCTGGCTTTCAGCTTTGCAGAGCGAACTATGGTTGGGTCAGCTTCGCTCGAGAATAGATCGGACTAATCTGGAGAGTGTAAGCTCGTCTCCCAAAGTCATTGATTGAAATCGCGCTTGGTAGTTGGGCCCCTCCGTTGTGTAAAAGCACACAAAAATCACTGCTGCTCAGGGACGATTGGAAAGTGGCAGTGGGCCAGAGCTGGATGTCGAGCAGGTTCAGCGTGATTTCGTGTTGGCCCCAGGATGCGGCCGCATGTATCACATTCTTTAATATGGGAGTGGGAGTATATGGCTACATGACATACTGCTTGTAGCATCCGAGGGAGCTACCAGTAGTAACTTGCACCCGACTCAGATGGACATCACGACTGTCCTGCTGGCGATGGTTGGTTGTTTGCCCCTGTCCAAGAAGAAGAGACGGATCTTGACAAGAAACAACCACGCTTGCGTCACCTCCCAAGATAAGCTTGTCGCTGTGCCTGCAGATGCTACATCGTTCTGTCGCCCTGCTTCTTCCCACTTCGCTTCAGGACCTGAGGCAGCAAAGAAGCGAATCATTGCCATATATAGAGCGATCAGAAACCACTAAGTGCAACGGGCAGCAAGGACGGCAAAAAAATCTAAATCAATGTCGCCCCGACAGCAGCAGCTTCACCACTGTTGCATCAGCATCAGCATCTCATCGACCTCGTCGTCGTCTTCTCTTACCATCGGTATGAGCATCAGCATCAGCCACCTCCACCGCCATCGCCAATCAACAACGCCATCAATAAGCGGTCCGCAAGCCACGACTCCGACCACGATGAGGATTCCCCAAATGTACACTCACCATTCTGGAGCTGTCTGGGCTGTCCCACACTTCGTGGGTCGTGAGACCTGCCGGACCTACCGCTTGATGTCACCATGAAGCCGAGCCCTTGGAGAGAGTAAAACCTGTATCGAAGCGAATATCCCTCGTGGGGCTGTCGTGGGCGACAGGGCAGTCTGAACGAAGTCACCAGAGATTCCGACCGAAGTTCATCACACTCTGGAAGTCTCGGTCCGAGCTACTGTGGAGTAAAGTTGAGGCGAATACATTGGATGCGAGTGCATTCGCGTTTTGCAAGGTTTGCACTACTAACCCCGCTGATAGCAGCGACATGGTGGCTTCTGGATCACCCAGCATTGCCACAAGAGCACCTCAATCAGGCGCTTGTGACTGCTTTCGGTGCTGACGGGATTGATTGATGAGTCTTTACAAGCCGGACAGATCGACATGAAGAGTCTGTGTGACATGGTGAGGTGCTGACCGTCATGTTCGGCTTCCTTGCGCCAGTAGAGCGACGGCTGCGACCGCTTTTGTTTGTCGGGCTCTTCGGCTTGATGCTCCAAAGTAAACCCTAATCCCACGGTGTTGACTCGTGCAAGGCTGTCGGTTTCTGCAGCTCTCGGCGTTACAGGCCGGGTTGAGAGTTGCAAAGCTACAATTTGTGGAGGTTTGAAGGGCGCCGCTTCTGCCAGGTGGCCCAGCAGATCACGAATTCCTCTCCCGCGAAGATGGCGTTTCATGCTCTTTGCAGCATCGGCTATTTTGTTGATGTTGGTCATGTTGCAGCCTCATCTTGTCATATCTAGAGTCTAGAACCATGCGCCACTATTCAAGACCACCCGATACCAGTATCGCTTCTAGATTCTAGCTCTGCCAGGAAGCTCATCAGTTATGAAGCGTTTTTATTGGTAATGCCGCTGGAGACTTACAAATGTGTTGAAACGCCTAGGGCCTAGGTTTCTAGGACAGACACTGGCTTTTGCCGACCTACTGAAAGGAAGCTTTGCAGATTCGAGACGATGTGTTTGCGTACCTGGGGCTGGCCGAGGTGCCTTAAACAAGGCTTGTAACGCGGTGCTTAGATGCGCTTAGCGTCAGAACACAGTGCAGTAACATTTGCGTAGTGCTCAAGATGTACCTCCCGCTCTTAGGCGCTAAGCGTCTGCTCATCAGCTTGGTGCTTTTGATCCTTGGCTTGCAAGGGTGTCGCATACCTCCGAGTTAAGCTGGCATTGTGAAACCTTGAGTGCTGAGGAACTTGGTCCTGAGCTTGATGCTCTTCGTGCTTTTGTCGGCTGCGGCCTGGGCTGCATCAGTCACACGGAACGTCCGAGACGCAACAGAGCTGCGTTCTGTGCGACGCTTGACACAACCGCGCTCGTCCTGTAGGACTCCATGCATGTCATCCATTCAGTGGTTTCGGGGTTGAGAAAGCGGGATAAATTTACGTGGTGAATGATTCATTTCTCTGTCCGATCCAACCGGGACCATGGAACTTGAGGTGGGGACAGTGGGGGACCCGAGGGATCCAGGCTGAAGGATCATGGACGCGAAGGAGATGCGCGAGTCGTCCTGTCGGAATGCTGCCTGAACTCATTGTGCCCCCCGCTACCGCCCCCCCTCCCCTCCCCTCTCACTTCCAGGTTCATAGTTTCCTGCGTTCTTCGCCCGCCCTGTCAGGCTTCCTGCTAAACCATGCATGTTTCCCGTGCTTTCATCGTCCCTGAAGTCTCTCACGGCTTGGGTTCGGTCTTTCCAGTGTGCCAACGGGTTACGTACCGAAGCTCAGAGCAGTTTTTCCGAGAGTGGAGCAGAGGTCGATAAGCGTCTGTATTCAGCAGTGTTGAGTCTCTCTCTGTGGGCGTTTCTCTATTTTGCCGCATTCTGGAATTCTGCCCGGAGGGGTTGTGGAAGGCAAAGGCATCTTCTCAGGATTGAGACTGAGTGCTCATATACTTGCTGGTCCACTTGACAAGCAATCTCAGGTGTCGTCTTTGCTGCGCGCGTTGTGACGAGTCTCGAAAAAAGCAGAGGTGAAAGATACAACTCGGTTTCATTGGGAGCGACAGCCGATCAAAACGGCGTACCCGTGAAGGCGGAGTTGAAGATATGAAGTTTGCGTTTGCAGCCCTCGGCTCAAAGATAGCAACTGGAAAGGTCGAGCTTTCTGACGCGGTAATTCATTCGTGCATAATTTGTACCTTGCCTGCATCTCAAGCCTTTGCTGGCCTAGGATCGACAAAGAACATGCGTCGAGCTGCAAGCAGCCAGCATCAGCGTGCTGCGGACACGATTCGAAGTCATTTCTGAGGTGCTTATACTTTCGGGTATTCAAGCCTCGTTGCTCATGTCCGGCAACGACAGGCGGGGAGGATGGGGGAGGCAGACAGTTTGTCTGCATGTGACAATCCCCTCATAGCCATTGCTAGAGTCGCTAGAGTGGATGATCTAGTGACAGATGGTAATGTGATGTATGTTGTGCAGCCGTTGCTCACTCGGACGCCCCAGTCCTGCGCGAACCCGCAACCGTCCCTGCTCCCACAGGGGCAATGCTTCGCTCTCCTCGAAAATCGAGGGTATCGAGCAACTGATTGAGACCATGCTGGCACAGGCTGGCACGGTGTCGGCGTGCTGTTGAATTCTTGTTTCTGCTTTTCAACAACTTTCAGCATAAGAAAGGCCTTCAATACGTGCAAGAAAGCTGCGTCGATTCAGTGGCAAAGAATTGCGCTGTGGTCGTTCAGTCGCTGCCCAGTGTTGACAGCCTGTCAGACGAAACAGGCGCTCACCACGTTGAGGATACTCAGCGGCAAGTCTGGCTGGTTCACTGTTCGGTTGTCGTCGCTGGAAGCCCCGCAGTGTTTAGCACTCACGTCGTCGCCTCGGAAGGGCGACACACGCGAATCAAGCCTGTCCAACTTGGAAGCGTCCTTCCTGATCCCGCTGGACTGGATGCAGCATCCTTTCAGGAAAGAAATCCGTGCACTCGATGATCGATTGACTCGCCGAATCGACAGCGACCAGAAAGAGGAGGCTCGACCCTGCCAGGTTGCCAGAAGGCATACGATCCAAACAGCGGAGATGCTCTGCACAGAAGGTCAATTTCCTGAAAGCGCCTTCGTGCAAACCTGTGCCAGCAAGACTGGCATCCACCTCTGCAGGTGGCCAACCTCTACAACATGAAGCGCGATCTAACTGTCCAGATGAACGGCGACATAGCGGCTGCTGAGGACGCCTTGACCCACTGATTCCCAGCCGTTCCCAAAGCCGACAAGTCCATTCACCGAATTGACACACATGGAAGCATCAGCCGCTAGTTGGCTGATGGCCGATCGAACGATGTTTCTTGTCACAGACCTAGCGGCCGGGTGTGAGGATCGAATCACCAGGCGGCTCGACAGCGAGCGTCGAGAACAGAAGGCAACTTTTTGCCGCGATGTATCTCAGCTTGGCATGGCTACAGTGACAGCGTAGGATAAGAAACTCCTTTAGCGCAGGGTACCCTGGATTTTTTCATTTAGCCAGCGCTAGGTCCAGGGTCATAAGAAACCACCCAAGTTCAGCCCTAGATTTCTTATCGTGCCTGTGTTGCTCGTACCATCTCCCGCCTCTCACCCAAAAGCGCGAGAAAAAATACATCCAGAGCTGGAGATCTTATTTTCTGTTTGGCCGGTGCAGCAAAAAATCAGCAAATGCGATATCAAGGGGCTGAATTTCTTATGTTCCTTTTGGGCGGTCCGGCCAGTAAGCCGGGCAATGAGACATCCAGGGCTGGATTTCTGATGTTTTTTTGTGCGTTCCGGATCCGGCCAAAAATCCAGGAAATACGACATCCAGGGGCTGGGGGTTGTCTTATTTTCGTTTGAGCGGTCCGGCCGAAAAACCGGGAACTGACAAGTCCAGGGGCCGGATTCCCTTGGGGGCGGCCCGTTCAAAACCCAGGCAGCTCCTGTGCATTCCTGTGCACATTCGTTTCGAAGCTGGATGCAGGAAGCCATCGCGGAGCTCCGTCGTGAAATCAATGCCCAGCAAGCTGCCCACTGCTTATCAGGGTGAACGGATAAGCATAACAGCAAGCGTCAGCAGTTCATCAACTTCTGTCGTGAGGTGCAGGACACAGCTTCGTTTGCCACCCAACGTGTGGTGGCATTGCTGCATTTAGTCGAAGGCTTGCAATTGTAGTTGTGTCAACACGCAAATTGGCAGTTGTACCGATAGAAATATCACAGTTCAAGCAATAAGGTACCCAAAGAAAGCGACGATATTGGCAAGCTCCGCTCAGCTATGGAGGAGATGCGCGCTGTGGCTGACAATGCTCAGCATGAAGCTTGGAGTTGTCCGGAGAGCTTATCATTGCACTAGTACTTGTAGTAGTGCATCGCACTTGATTTCTTCCCCAAACCCCCTTCAATGTCTTTCCTAAGCATTTTTCTGCTGTGCTACGCCAGCCGGAACGCCAAGATGCCAACACGCCTCTAAGTCGAGCACACGACGTGTAGCCTCAGCCGACGTGTACATTATTTGAAACCAGCATGCGAGACTTTGTTCAGCAAAGGATGTCATTCGCCTTGCCCAAGACCTCGCCGAGCAAAAGACCCGGTGTGAACCCAGCCAGCGATTGAGGAGCAAGTGTCATGCAGATCGAGTTGCCCCCCTCTCTGTGCAGTTTACAGTTGGACACAACGGCCCGGGGTTTGAGGCGGCCAGCAGCTCACACTCCATGACAGGACGTTGCTTCATGTCTTCTGATGTATGCCTAGGATCGTATGGAGATGTCAATGCAAAAGTCAGCGACTTGCCTGAAGCACTGGCTGATGCGCTGACTGGGAACGGTAGGCTTGTGCAGGAAGCATGAAAAAACATCTTGACTGCAAGCCTGCGCAGAAGCTAGTTCCTGAAAGCTCAGGCCGCAACGAACATTTCAGGTAGTTCCGGGGGGTCAGTGCATTGGGTTGACAATCGGGTTTGCTTTATCGACTCGACATTTGCATAATGGTATCTATTCTAAGTAAGCGATTCCTTGGCGATCACGGCAAGGCCATTGTATCATGGTTGCAAAACTGACGAGACTTATGCTGCTTCAGAAGACCAGCAAGGCAGTGCTGCCGACTTTATGAAACGAGGTGCCCAAGTACGACGACATCTCGGCCCTCCGGCAAGCCCTTGACAAGACGCACCACTTGGCAGATCAGGCGCAGAAGGACTGCATGAGCACATCAGGTCCCAAATAGCCCTCCATTGCTCGCATATCATCGTGGGAGCATGCCAGGACTTCAAGCGTCTCGAGAAGGATTTGGCAGACCAAAAGCTCCGCTCTGACAACATGGAGACGTCTGTTCAGAGCTTGGCACCTCAGCCGTTTATGCAACTTTTTTGTCCCCACAGTTTGTGCTTAGCAGTGGGGGTGCATCCAAGGCAGCACCAACCGGAGGCAGGACTTGAGCAGATGTCTCCCAGAAATTCCCAGAGCCAGAAACAGAAGCTGCCACGCAACAGCCGCAAATGACTCTCAGCGATCCACAGCTTCTAAAGTTCTAAAGGCACCTGAGCGACAGGCGTTTCTCTCTGAAGAGCTACACTGTCTGTGGGGGGATTAGCAACAGATCGTTGCATGGAAAGAGCACGTTTGTGTGGGCCGCGATAACGTGTATGCTGAGGGGTCGA
>BGNK01000832.1:0-49808 GCA_003297005.1 Symbiodinium sp. clade A Y106 | reverse complement strand
CAAATATGGGTTTTATACAAGAGCAGTAGCCTCTGTCCCAGTCCCGGACCTTTCAAGAACAATGTGTTGTTAAACACAATGTCACAAAGCATGCAGTTTAGCCTGACTGGCCCGCGATAGTGTGAAATACCAAAAACGATAACCTATGTTGCTAAGCCGCGGGGGTAGTCTTCAGTTTTGCCGCGCGCTCGACCTCGTTTCACCGGCGGCCCAAGGCCTGAAACAGCCGCAAAGCAAAGCCACTTGGAACATGGTACGCCTTCGGGAAGGTGTGCGTGTTGCTGTATCAGCAGGAAGACTAGCAGTATGACGAAAAGAGGGAGCGGAAGCGAAAGAGAAAGGGAGAGAAATCGCAACTGCAACTCATAGCTCAGAATGGTTTCATGTTGGACCAGGACGAAGATGTTTCCCTTTACCGACGCAGAATGTCCACTTGGGCTTAGGCCCAGCGGATCGCGGGAGTCATCAAACAATGCCCCTCCGGAATAAGTCCACAGGCAGTTCCGTTCGAGTTCCAGTTTCGCGGTTGGGCCTGGCCTGCTCACGCGCGGGCGCGTCCCGACGTGATGCAGAAACCTTTGCCGAAGTGTGGGCACAGAGTGATGGCTGATGCCCAGTCCTTTGACACTTTCAACTTCACCGCTCGAGAACTAGCCCCAGCCCCAACTGGTACTATTTGGTGTCAATCTCTCTTTCTCTCTGATCACAACACTCAATCTTCGGGGGCACCCGTGTGCCGTGCCTGCCCTTTGCAGGGCCTGCTGGTCACCCAGGAAGGTCACTGTGCGAGCGCCGGAGATGTAGTTCGCATCGTTTGCAGTTCAATTTGTTTATCGCTCAGCCTCGGGCGACGAAGTTCTGCCGAGAGAACTTCAACATGTCTTCTTGGCTCGGGGCGTTCAAACAGCGATATGAGCGGGAGGTCCAAGGCAGCCTTCAGTCAAGCCTTCCCGACATGAGCTGGCACAGGGGCAGCTGTTCACCGCTCTGCCTGCTTCGGGAAGAGAGACGGAGATGGCGGGGTCAGGGTCACACCTGCCCTCGCATGCACTGGCAGGAAGGAATAACAAGCACTGTGTCCTATGTCCGTTGTGACGGAACGGGGGACCAAAGCAATACAGCTCTGCCGACAGACCCTAAACCCACTGAACAATGAACGGCGCACCTGTAGGTGGGGGGTCCTACGGCCTGGCGGAAAGAGAAAGACTAGCCTAAGGTTCTAGGTACAAGACTAGGTGATATTCCAGAGCCGCCGTCGTCCTCATGCAAACGCTCGCTTTCACGCGATCAGGATTTGCTGCGCATGGGGCGAGGGACTCTACTATGCTCGAAGCCCTCCCCTCTCGATTGTGCAGAGAGGCAGCCTCGGCGTTGACAATTCCGATCTGGTTAAGGTCGCAGCTTGGCTTGTTAAGAAGTTTCGAGATCTGAGATATGTCAGGATTTTGGTACGTGCAGTTCGGCAGCCCAAAATTTTTGTTGTGTCTTAGGCTCGCCGTTGCTATCATCTTCTCCAAGTGCGTTCAAGCAGGGTTGCTGCAAGTGATGAGTTTTGTGCTGACTGAGTTGGCCACGATAAGTGCTGAGCCCGTCGCTCAAATGGAGCAAAAGATTCAGCAGGCCCTGCAGACATTGTGGCCATGTTGCAGCAGTACTGTACCGGTTTATGCCCTCGTTCGCTGACAGCAAATGAGCGTGATGGAGAAGGAGCTTATAAAGCAGATTGAGGCCGCAACGGAGGACGCGCAAGCACACCATCTCGTCATGCCGCAGCTACCCGCAGCATAGGCCGCGATTGGAGCATGTGTGCGGCGACTGCACTCGCGGGATTGCAAGGACCTCTCTGGCAAATTTGCAGCATTGGATCCAGGTGGAGTTTGCTGCAGACTCGTCTTGTTGCTTTAGCAGGGTGGAAGCGGGTGCAAAATTTTGACCGATTTCACCGCGCAAGTGATTGTTTTGGAGCTCAGTTGCAGGCCCGTATCAGCCGGAACAACCGGCACCCATGGAATGTTCTGTGCCTCTCGGCCCATGTCCAGATACTTCAAGGTATCTGAATTTGCTCGGTTTATCGGGCAAGACCGCTCGAGCTTGCAAGGCTTACATTCGCAGATTCGGGCATTCGTTTACGATGCAGCCGCAGCAAAGGAAACGGTTTCATCTCTATGAAAACACGGCAAGGGCTAAGTCTGTCGACGAAACAAACTCGGATTGGGTTGCAGAGACACTGCAACCGCACGAATCGGTCAGGCTCGGAGTCTTGGAAACGTCTTGGGCATGGCTCCCCGCAGCAGCCCACAACTACTTAGCTCTTCCGTAACCCAGGGCTGAGGCGGTTCGCAGCTCAGAGCCGGCATTATCCGCCCACATGGAGCTTGAAAAGGTCAACAAAACCTTTGCTTCCATACACGTATGTGCATAATCGAGGCAGCATTGCAAGGACTGCTAATTCTCACGGTTTGCCGGTGTGGTTTGAAGGACAGAAGAACCGCTGTGAGCATGTCTCCGATGGTGACGAGGGCTGCTGCTTGTAACTTCGGGTGCTGGCATTTTGCGAACCTAGGCAGCCACTTCCCTATCCGGGATATGTTCCGCCGGAACCTGCATATGTTCCTCCAGAACCGGCACCTGTTACTCCATATGCTGATGTTACTCCATATGCTGATGAAATTTATCCTGACTATCCGACTTCAACCCCGGCGCAAAATTACCAGCAGTGCCTTGCTGGCAAGCATCCAGTTGCGGTTTGGATCGTGCTGCGCAGCCCCACAGTGGGAAATCGTGGATTCGAGGGAGTCGTTGGAGGCAGGCGGTGTATGACATCAGCTCGTTAATCAGGGAGGAAGTGCCATGCTTGAAGCAACATTGCCTAGAATCTGCTCGATTGCAAGCCAAGGTCACGAGCTTGATGCTTGGCAGAGATTCAGGAGTTCTGTTCCCTTACATGCCCTCCGCGGTATACAGTACTTGTACGTGTAGTTGGCAGTTTGTCAAGTACCGCAGTAGGGACAGGTCCAAGAAGTTAGGTGTGTCTCGAGGCTACTGTGGAAGCATCGGCTTGCCCGTCACCCGTGAAGCAGACATCTACAGCGACCATGGCCCGGTTTCCGACCTTGGCATCGTGGCGTCACGTGATTGAGCTTTCTCATTGTGCAGGCCACTGTTTTGAGCTGATGGATCTCAATCTCTCTTGGTCTGAAACAGGTTCGCTGAGGTTGGGGTTTTGAAGATGTTTTGTAGTCTTCGTGAGCTTGCACAGCAGTGTGAAGCACTGTGAAGTCAGTTTGGGCATGTTCGGATGTTGGTGTTCTGGGACAAGGATTTATGCAGTAGAGGTTCGCACCGGAGACGAGGCATGCATCCAGCTTCTTATGGATCGATCCAAGCTCCTTTGGCGGCTGATTACTTTGGCAGCTTGGATGGCGACGGCGGTGGTGTGTACGATGCCGGGGGAGGATACGAAGATGGATACGAGCAGTTTGCAGGCAAACACGGCGCTTATGAATCGGAAAATGGTGCCGAGTGTGCTGCCTTTGCAGGTGGGGAGATTGCTCCAGCTCCTTCTTACACCACCGTTAGTATCTTGGAGGCAATGGCCACGCCCAAGGGTTTGCGCCTACACGCGTAGTGAAATCTCAGGCTATGGCCCCCCCACAGTGGTTGGCTTTGGGCCACCAGTGCTCCATTCTGTTACCACGAGGCCGCAGCTCCGTTCAGCACGTGCTATTTAGATGCACCACAATGACTGCAGGATTGGGAGGCCGATGTCTCCCGTCCGTGAAGCTATTCGTGAAGCCTCGCCCATCCGAGGCAAGGCGGGTTAGCGGCGAAGGCATCCTTGATTGCCGGCACGCTATCTTGCCAGGTGCTTCACCGGTGCGGGGGGCTTCGCCTATTCGAGGAGTGTCACCGATAAGGTCTACGATGCAATATCAGCCCAGGCCTTCAGCGAGAAAGTCAAAACCAGGATTGTTAGCTTACAGTCGGATCAGCTTGCATCCGAGAGAACCCAAACCCGACGAGCATTGGTTGATCGGTGTGACCGAGAAGAGCACAGCTGCGTCGAGCCTGCTTCATGGTCTGATGATGCGCCAGGCACCGTGAGCTTTCTCCACTTCGTGCGCGCAGCACGGGTGCCACGATCTGCATTCGTGACAGTTTCTTGACACTGCAGCTTCTCCTGCCATGTGTTGTCGCTTCTCGAGTCGAAGCCAATGTTGCGCCCTGGCCAGCGCGACCTGCCATATGGAGCCGCCATCTCCTCCGCATGACCCTATGCCCCCCGTCCTCATGCGTGCCAGCTTAGCAGCCACTCCTAAATCCATCAACATGCGTGCCCTTCCCAACAGGAGACCTTAACTAGCCGCCAAAGAAGCGAGCCGGCTTGACCCTTGAGCCAAAGCAGGTGATCCAACAGCGTACCACTTCAATCCTGCCGCCAACGGCCGCGACTTGCCAGCAATGCCCTTGACCGCCGAAACATTGTTTCACCACGTGGTCTTCGTAAGACGTCGCAAGCGCTGAGGATTGGTGGCCATGACCCAGGTGCCTGTTCCAGGCCAGGCCGTCCGCCTGCTCCGTCTTACCAGCTGACTGCGGCGCGCCCTGCGTCGCCTGTTGCGTAAGCTGTTCACTGAATCATATTTGTGAGTCGGCATGGGACAGAAGTTGAAGACGTACTGACTATTGACTGTCGCCCCTTCCTGCTGGGTTCCACTTTTGCATGATCTGCGTTCATGTTAGGTTGTTTGTATTCGTGAAGATGTATTCGTCGATCCTAGACCGTTGTGACCCGGACGACAAGAGCCAATGTCTGCAGGTTTCAAGCGTTGACAAGACGTACTGACCGGTTTCATCTGCATCAATGACAATGCAGTGTTGGATGTTCGAGATGGTACTATCAGACTGAAAGTACCCTCCGCCAACATCTCTCAGACGACAGATGCCCAGCTGCCTGCGTCGCGAAACGATAAGAGCAGAATGAATGACGCTCGGGCAGAAGGCTCTGCAGCGTCGTGAAGACGCGCTGACCGGTTTCATTTTAGGATGCTGATACTTTCAGACCACAGATGCCCAGCTGCCCGCATCCGAACAGATCAGAGCAGAGATTCTTGGGGCGGCTCTGCAGCTTCGTCGTGACGACGGTAGACTGAAAGGTTGAAACAGATGTCAGCGGCGCTGCAACGTAGCCTGGCCCCGTCTCGCAAGTGCCGCCGGTGAAGAACCTCCAGTCCTTCATTTTTTCACATAGCACCTTCAGCTGTAGCCACATCGTATACCGTCCAAGCCTAAGTACTGATGCGATGTAGTGCCACAGTTGATACCAAGGCCTTTCAACAGTTTCTGCCTTCAGCATTCCATGCTGCTAGCCAACACTGCAATGCCCCGGGACGCTCCTTGCTCCTCTTCAAGATCGCGGGCTCCGTGGCAGAAATGGCATGAAATGGCTTCGTTCTTGCCGTTTGCAGGGGGTACAGAGCTGGTACATCCAGTGTTGAAGTAGTCATCGCGATAAATCGAAGCTGGGTATTGCTAGATTCTAGATGTCCGTGTTTGAACCAGCCGTAGTTCTGTTTTCAGCCAAGCCAGGGATGCGTGACCTTCAGAAGGCGGTGGCCCCGTTTGTCCTGCTGACACTTCCAGCTCCCTTCAGCACCCAGCTTGTCGTATGGCAGGTGTACATCATGTCTGCTTCTAGTGGCACTTCTGCGGCATGTATCGCAGGCCGTTGTGGATCGTGTAATCTGTGTGTTGACAATGCAGAGGCATTTTGCTTTGATTTCTTTGTGGACAGGACCAGACATTTGCGGCTCCTGGGCGCAACGCTTGTTCGCCCCCGTATATGTCGTAGCATGCATCTTCTTTTTGTCGAGTGCCATTCGCGTCTTTCACCAGGTACTCGCACCAGCAGCGCGCTGTTGGTAGCTCGCTTACGCACAGTCTCACAGCACCAATCACGAGCTCCTCTTGCGTGGATGCAGTGCTATACACAGGAGCGAAGCCACCAGCTTGTCCATTCGGGCAGGACCAGTGCTTCAACACTGCTTCAACTGTGTGACGATGAATCGCCTGCCGCTTCAACCTGTTTCACAGTCTGTTCCATTCCCTCACAGGACGCGTATGACGCGCGCCATTTGCAGAAGTTCCACCGATGAGTCCGAGGCGAAGGAAATGCCTCAGGAGGTGCCTCGGTTTTCCTGTTTTCAGCAAGTGCTGTGTGCTGGCGCAGTCTGCAACCTCTGCAAGTTTCAGGTGAAGCTGAGCTCTGTTACGCAGTCCACAGCCGCCTTCCAAGAGCACGGTTCGGCGAAACAAGACAGAAACCACCTTCATTCAGCAAGACTCAGGTCAATCTGGTCAAGAACATTGTTGGCGCTGGCATGCTGTCCCTTCCCCATGGTGCCAAAGTCTCAGGGCTCAACCGCCACTGCTGTACCAAGGCTGCAATGAATCATAATGAATCCAAATGTCAGTAGTGCCTCTCTCAGGTGGCAGCTGTGAGTGCAAGCCCGCAGGCCAGCGTACCGAATAGCGGCAGCAGCATCGGATGACATGGTCCTTGACATCAGTTCAATTTCACCTATCCTTTTGACGCAGCTTGGTAGAGGCCGTGGCACCGTCGCTGATTCTCACTTTCCTTGCCGCGGTATTCAGTGTCGAACTCAACACTGTTGAGCTTCCGCTCTACAGGCCGACCGGGCAGCTGGGATCACGAACCTAGTTTTTCAGGGTAATTGCAAGAGCCGTAGTTGTCACCGAGGTGCCTACGGCTTTGCTGCACTCTGAGTTTTCACGGTGCATAGTTCTCATCTCTGATTCCGGTCTTGCACCGCCTCTAAGGTCTTGATCGCACAGGCATGCGAGGCAACAGGTGAGAGCACCTACACCAGGCCAAGAAGCTGAGCCGGGCGGTGTCCGGGGAGAGCCATGGTGCACCGCAGAGTTGGCTCCCTGAGGGTCTGGGCCCGGAGCGTTTCCGAGAGCACGAAGCTCCTGCCTGCAGTCGCCTGCCTTGCGAAGGCTCGGACGAATTTCAGAGCGAAGCCGATAGAAAGCCTGTCAGCACTACCAGACATACTGTCGTCAAGGCTTTCTGCTCGAACTTGCCGTCACGGCTCGCAAAATCCTATGCGCTAGATTGCTATATTGGATGAGTCTTCCGAGTCAGTGTGTGGATCGCTTCCGAGCCATTCATTGCGGTCTGCAGCAATTTGTGCCTTGGTGCCAAGATAAGGGTCTGGGCACGGAGTTTCTCGATTTTCAAGGGAGCTCTCCCCGAGCCGAAAAACTCAAAACAAGGCGCCGCCGCTGGAATCCGAACGTTGCTTTTGTCAGACTCCAGCGATACAAAGCCGCCTCGCTGTCGTCAATCGCGTTGGGCTGGTTTTGGTCCCCAATTCTGCACTTTCGGATTTCAGACGAGCGCAGCTTTCGCAAGAACACGTCATCCAGGCCTTCACTAGCAACCCATTGCTGAGAGCCAACATTGGTGCCATACCGAGAATCTGAGAATCTCAACCGGGTGGGGGAAACGGTGTGATTCTCCCGCTGCGGCTCATGAAGCTCCTGGCCAAAACACGAAGAAATCGCGAGAGCCATAGATTCATAGATGATTGACATTTCAAGGTTTTCAAGAGCTGTAAAGACATTTCAAGCAGGGGTGATTAGTTATGGGACGATACATTGCATGGAGGATTCGTGGGGTGCTCGCTACACACTGGCAGGCTGCAATCGGATGCATCTCCTTCTCCATGATTCTGGGCGACTGCATCTCCTTGATGCGGCATGTCTGCACTCGCTTTTTGCGGTTGCAAGGTGTCGCAGATCTTCCGTCGCATGTCCTCAGAGATCCTGAAGCTATCCAAGAGCCCTGAATCCCCAGTGCGGCCACGCCTAATGTTGTTAGAGCAGCCGTAGACTGAGCGTGATCTCCTTATGCCGTGCGAAGCCTGTCCATTCGAAGTACAGCCCTCGCTCCCGTCTCCACGACGTGAAGCCCTCAAAGCAAAGCTGACGATGCGCTTCTTATCAGCTGTGCCTTGAGTGCGCTAACACGCTTCAATCAAGTCAAGGGCAATGATGAACAGTTTTAGACTAAGGTTAGCTCCATTGAACCTGCCGCGGCCTGAGCGAGATGCATGCATTTCCTAATTCAGCATGCCAAGACACTATGCTTGTAGCGTTGTCAGTGCTTTTCCATCCATCTTTCGCCTTGCCCAGTCCCTGCTACTGCAACAATGCAAGGCCTGCAGTTATTGCCAGCCGCGACGCAGTGATCTTGCTGATGACCATAGTGGTGCCCAATTTTACGTAACCATCGTGAAGGACAGATTGCCACACCCTGCGCACCGTCAGGTACTGTACCCTCTTTGCAGCATGAAGTCGTTGTGATCCCAGACCCTTGCAGACCTCTCACATCTTTAAATCCGGACTTCGAAAACCGAGATGCGGTCTCAAAATGAGGTTCGCACCGCTGGCCAAGTTTTCTCTGCTGGGTGTGCCGCTGCCCAAGCTGCCGCCTGCGAGTCCCGGCAAGCTGGCCCGACCTGTAGAGCGATGGCGTAAACTCTAAACTTGCTTCAAACGAAGCAAGGCTCAGCAACTTCTACATCTGTGCTTTCGTGGTGTTGCGCTGCTTGGACCACTCCTACCAGAAGGCAGTCCTAGCCAGAGTGGGACATAATATCCGTGCAAGTCCGCTCCTAGACATTGACCTTCCAGGGGGGCAGCTTGCTGGCTGCAGCACCCGCTGCGCCACAGTCTGGACCTTAAACCCAATCTTTCACCTAAAAGCAGCACCAAAACCATCACACTGCCCTGTGCTCACACAGGTTCGCCGCGCATGCGGGCGCCTGGCACACCGTGCTGAGTCCAGGCGCGATCTATCATAGCTCGACCCACTGTCAGCAGACTGGCTCAAACAAAGTCAAAACCGACCCGTCTCAACTCCAGAGCACTCGCGAATCGTGTGCACGTGCGTGCGGTGGCCAGAACGAACGAAACCATCAGAAGCATGATAGTTCTATTAAGAATGTGGGCAGCACGGCAACGGCCGAAACCTGGAGAACACGGAACGACTATCTTGCGAGGCGGCATGCTAAAACGACAGGCCAAAGAATGAACTGATCAAGTCCTGGGACTCCATTGCAGATTAAGTGGAGAAAGTAAAAAATGAAGTTAGCAAGGTTGGCAGGTTCTTTGGCGGCTTTCTTTCCCCGGAGTCTTCCTGTCTCTGTCTCGCTCTCGCTTCCTTCTCGGTTTCGCTTTTACCTCTCTGCGACTTGCAGGTCTCAGCGTCTTGTTGAGCATTTTGGCAACGGCCTTCCTGGCGCACTACAACGCGCTCTCCTTGGCCTGCAGCGTGAGGTTGCAAGAGTGTAGGTTTGTGTAGGTTTGATTCGACTCCACGATGTCCGTTCTTCCTGCAGGCGCCTCTGTTCCTGGAGCAGCTGGCACCGGACCCAAAGACCGGGAAGAAGGAGAGCTGCCTGTCTCTACACGTATGGGCTGAACTGCACGCTGTTTGCATATTTATGTTGCTCCAGGACAAGCGCTTCGTGGTGGTGTCCGTCTTGGGTTTCTGCACAGCAGGTCTCTTGGCCAGCAGCAATTACCACCACACCGCACACAACTACCTACGGTACCTACCTACCTTCCTCACCCAGACCTCAACCGACCTAGCCTAGCCGAACCTACCCTTTAAGCCTTGAAGCTATCCTTGTAACCTACCCACTCACCCACCCTGATCACACAAACCCACACTGACCCACACCCACCCTCATCCACCCACCCCCACCCAGCCACGCACCAACCACGACCTCCGACGTTTGAGACTTACGACCACAACTCCTCGTAACTGCTGCTGCTCCACTCCTGCTGCTGCTACTGCTGCTACTGCTGCTACTGCTACTGTTACTGATGCTGCTGCTACTACTACTGTTACTACTACTACTCCTGCTGCTGCTGCTACTACTACTACTACTACAACTACTACTTGCTGCTGCTAGCTCGCGCTCCCGCCCCCGCCCCCGCCCCCACTCGCTAAGGATTCCTGCTGCTCCTGAACCGGCTCCTGCTCCTGCTCCTGCTACTCTGACTGGTACTCGTACTTCTACTACTCATACTCCTCCTACTCCCACGCCTGCTACATCCTCCTGCTCCTCCACCTGCTACTACTCCTATCCCTCCTATTGCTCCTACTCCTCCCACTCCTGCTGCTGCTACTGCTGCCGCTGCGGCTGCTACCGCTGCTGCTGCCATTGCTGTTGTCGTTGCTGTTGCCGCAGGCAGGTAGTCATGGGAGAATGCAGGATGGACTGTTGTCATGAACTTGTTGCAACAACACCTCACCGGGCCTCACTGCATTCGCCTTGCCCCCTTCACACACTAGCCGCAGACACCAGGTCAGTGAAGTATCAGCGCAGAAGTTCTGCGTCGCTGCCGCACTTTGATCATAAGCAGGGGCAATCTAGATCAGTGGCGCGGATGTCGTACTTTTATCTGGCTGGTCTGCGTCCATCCACAGACTCACCCACTTTGCGCGACTCAACAGACTGGCGGTGGATCCCTCACGCTGTTGTGCAGCTTCCTGGTCTGAACGTTCCACGCAGCACGACTCTCTTGACCTCACTCGGACAGAAGAAGTAGGTGGATCATCGAGTTGGAGTGCTGTGCACTTGTTGCTGAAAGGCTTGATTTTCAGCCTGGTGATGGTGGGAGGCAAAGGATCTGTCGTTTGCCGAGTTGCCATAGGTGCAAACATGTTTGACCTGGATGCAACAAGATGTCATAGCAGGCTTTCTAACATTCGGCAGCTCTTGCATGGGCCTCATCCTCAACAACTACGCCGCCATAGACAGCGATGGCCTGAATGAACCACCCTGGCAGAGACGAGTCTGAGACCGTGGCAGCTTCCCTGCTTCACCGGAAGGTCTTGCTTTGCTTGCTCGAGCAGCGATTGTGCTGTCCTTGGTTCGACCCTCAGACTGTGAGGTAAACTGAGCGCTTTGAGGATGCCGGTTTGTCCAGGTCACTGCATACCCGCTGGTTTTCCTGAGCTTGCGCAAGCAGGCAGAGAAGGGAGCGACATGCATAAAGCGCTTGGAAGAAGCCCCAAGCATCTGGGCCTGCTGGGATGCTCGAGGTGCTGGAAATCCTTGGAAGCAAGGGAGCCGACTTCGCGAACCAACGGCCCAGGTGCGCTTCCGATGCTCATGGCGTCTACATGCCCTTCAGTCTGAGAGAACTGTACATGTTTGAGTGGGATAAGGAAGTGTGAAAGAGAACCCTTCAGCACTAGCCCGGCCGAATGCTTCGCCTTTGCAGGGCGATGACGATCTCCTTGCTGGCAGGCCGGGCGGCCGGGCTAGTCATGGCTGGTCTGACTGGAAGTAACACGAGTTCTTGATTTCTGCCAGTGATCTGATAGGTGTCACCGCTGTGGCGTTCAAGTGCGCCTCTCAGGAAACACACCAAGTGCACGATGAGAAGCTACGAACGGCGAGCATCTTCATAACCCCGCGAGAGAGTTCCGTTGTGCTTGTAGATGTGCATCTGCAGAGGCTGCGGAATCTTGGAGTCGTTGCAGCGTTGCCCACTCGGCAATTAGACGGGCAAAAGCTTTTGTCATTTCGCGAGTTCTGGCTCTTGGCCAACGCGGAGGCTGGCCGGTGCCAGCCTGGGGACTTTTCTTGTGTACGCTATCTCCTGAGCCGAGGATCAGCTGCTGTGTAGGTTTCGATTCAAGCGATGCAGACGATCCAGGTAGCCCCTGCCCTCATGGTGATGGGAGCGCAGCGACGGGGACTTGTGGCACAACCCGAGGCGGGGGCAGGCTTGCGCAAGTGCCGCTGTATTCAGTTGTCCTTGGGACAGGGGCCTACTGGACAGCTCGCGCGAGCCGTGCAGATTTTCTTAGTGCACGGTGCTCGTGAACGGCAGAGCATCCAAAATCTAAAGTCGCAGATGTCATTCGTCAGCCCAGACTATGCAGCTGAGGCCTTTGGGGTTGGGACTGGGAGTGATTGGTTGCATCCAGTGTCTGAAGTGAGACCTGATGCTTTAGATATCGTTTAAGACTATGGTGGATGTGGTCGTGCAAAAAGCATGCCCCCACAGATAGACCAAACGATAAAAAGGGGCTGGCTGGACCAAAATGAGAGACCAGGTGAGTGAGTCCATCCCCGCTTCTGTTATTGGTTTCTCTATGTTTCTCTTCTCTCATGAAGGCATAGAAATGGCAATGCAACCGCATCTAGGTCCGGGAATTGAAACCATGGCGCTCTGGAACGAGTTGATGAGGAGCAAGAACGCGCAAGATTAACTTGCGCCAGCGCTGATACTAAGACTATCTGAAAGTCTCATTGGTTTCGAACCCTATCCTCAATGAAGCGTACATTATTTCGGGGGGAAAGCCACCGCTATCGCTACAAAGCCGTTGTTTCCGCTACTGTTGGGTCCCCCTCTTGTGCTTTCTCACTACCGTTGCCGGTGGTACCGTTGCTTCTACCACCGGCTGCAGTTTGCTCGTTCTGGACCCCTCAGCCCTCTTCTTCTTCCACGTTCGCTAGGCCAGTTGGTGCTAGTTAAATTCGAAATGCAAAGAGCTCAAGACTGCATGAAAGCGTGTACAAGAGGGCGGGGCATACTCTTCGGATACACAAAATAATGCTCACCTTGACCAACCATCCAAAAACCTTTGACGAGTCCTTGCCCNAGCTCAAGACTGCATGAAAGCGTGTACAAGAGGGCGGGGCATACTCTTCGGATACACAAAATAATGCTCACCTTGACCAACCATCCAAAAACCTTTGACGAGTCCTTGCCCTTCTTGACTCACTTCAATAATAGCTTGCAGCAGTGTTGCTTCCTCGACATCCGGCTCTACCGAAACATCAAGGTTCGATGCAAATTGCTGCAAGAAGTTCCAAAGGGTCTGCCAAGCTGTCGCTAACCACTGCGAGGTGAGGGAATCCGGCTTAGACCTACAGAGGGCTTGCCAAACTTGCCTCAACGACTCGGGTGACTGCTGCTGGGCATCAGGCTATGCTTCGTCATCATGGGGCCTACGAGTGGCCCACCACGGGGTAGGCCCAATCAACTTCGTAGCTGGTCTGAGTGCAGGAGTGCAGCAGCAGTCCTTTCAACGGCATGGCACCTACCAAGATCAATGTCAGACTGCTGGAAAACGGTCATGCACGCAGGATGCTTTGTCAAGTGCATGTTCAAACGCTGTGGGTCCCAGAACTCACGAGCACACACTCGGCACGAGCTCATGTTCCCCAACTTATACAGCAAGGAGTGTTTGCCATGCGTGCGACGATGCCCCTTACATTTGAAGCCGCATTCTGGGCACACAGTCTGAGCGCCATCATTCTGCTGCTGCGTGAGCCTTCCTGTTTCGCCTCCTAGTCGGAAAAACACAGTAGCAGTTGAAGCCTTTGCAAAGATGCTTCGCTGACGGCCTTCCTCCACATGCGACCAAGCTTTGACTGCCTGCCGAATGGCCGTCCTAACTGAAGCTTGCGATCGGCTCACTTCCACAAACCATGCTTGCAACAAATGTCCGGAATCCCCGCTGAAAGATGCGACTGGCACGACGGCGACAGAGCAAAGACGGTCCCAATCTTGACGTAATGCATCAAGCTATCGACTTTCCTCAAAAAGCATGCACGCTGTGTAGAGGTCAACCCAAGGAGCAATGCTACAAGCATGACGAAGTCGGCTGATGCACACTGCAAGCTGTGGCGGTAACACGCCAACAAACAACATACTTCTTCGTCTCTCAGCTTTCGCGACGTCAACCCAAACAAAGGTCGCACACAGGGTCGTACCATGCTCATGTATGCACCGTGCAATGCTTTGCATTCTCTTTCATTGGATATCACCCACGTTCCAGAGCTGTGCATCAAACTGGTGATGGGTCCCTGACAAACGAGACGAACCTTTTCAACTACGCTAAGGAAAGGGTTGAACAACACGCGACGTCTCAGTGCCGAGAAAGCTGGCTGAGCGACTGATTTTCTGTGTTTGATTTCAGCCGGGAGATCCATATCAACAGTGTCCAAGGCACCCAAGTGAACATACTTATCGTTAAGCTTTAACTTCACGCGACGCCCCTTTTGCATCTCAACATTGACCCATCCGTTTTGCTCGATCATCCAAGCATGACGGACCTGTCGTGCACCCAAGCCTCGCCAACATACGACTGCTTCTGTCTTGCCAGCAGAATAGTTTACTTGAACACCGGTGACTTGCATACACCGGTCTATTATTTTCATGGCAAGAGCAATGCGGGGAACGAGCTGGCTGGCTTTACATGCTTCAAGTGGAACAGCAAGATCATCGACCCAAGCAGCGACAGATGATCGACATGATTTGTTGAGTGATGCGTCGCAACAGATAACCTGCAGGCCCTCCTCTTGCAACATCTCGCGCAGTTGTTTGTGAAATCCCACCATGGCCAGCTGGTAAATCACATCCGCAAGCGGGGCACCGGGTACTGATCCAGTTCGTGTCTTGTAGATGCTTGCCCGGTCAACATGTGCCCTCGACATCTATGGCATTTCACACCTCAGCAGCGCATGGATGAGCTTGGATGAACTTTGTCCTCGGATGTCAGGCCGGGGCCTCTCAGACCTCCGCCGCTCCCCCGGTTCTGCTGCTGCCGCGACGACGAAAGCTGCTCTTGCTTGTCGTCGCTGGCAGCGCCCCGCACCAGCGCCCCGCACCAACCCTCGCCGACCAGGTAAGAACGAGCGCTGAGCTGATAGATACAGCATATAGCTTATGAAGCAACATTATGTTTTTCTTCGCCTTGCCTGCCTGCCTGCCCGCATGCATACACGTATGTATGCATGCATGTACATATAATCTGTATATATATATATATATATATATATATATATATATATATATATATATATATATGCATGCATGCATATGTATGCATGCATGCATGCATGCATGCATGCATGCATGCATGTATGTATGTGTATTTGTATATATATATACACATGTATGTATGTATGTATGCACTGGGATTTGACTCGTTCTAACTGGACGGTGGCTACCACCGTGGAAATGCACAGCAGGGAGGCGGCCACATGCAGGCGGGAAACAGAACTTGTGTCAGTGTAGCCGCGCCAGGAGCCCATAGTAGTCAAAATGTGCCTCACAATTTGGTCAGACGACGGCGACTTGGAGTCAGGCTTTTTGGGCCAACAGCCGAGATGTGAAAGAACAAACATTGACATATTGAGCGGGAACAGCTTCCCGAATTGAGTCTTCATGTCAGATGGTCTTTTCGATGCTAGGACGATCGAAAGCAGGAATAAACGAAATTCAGGAAACAAGTATGCGGGAGTTACAGATCTGCTCATCGGCTTCCCTGCTTCTACCAGGAATTACAACATGAACAGTAACATGAGGCGTCAGCGGGTCGGCGGGTCAGCAATTGCCGGGCCCTCCGCGTCTTTCATTGATTCAAGCTCTCTGAGTTGACCAGTCGCCATGCACAAACGAGTTTCAACCGCCTTGCCGGGGCATTTGCCGGAAGCTGGAAACTCGTTTCGGTTGTACTTAGCGTCTTGCCAGCATCCACAGTTGTGGCATAGTAGGAAGTAGACTCAACGTCGTGGCATCAACAAGACGGTAGCTCGCTGGAATCTGCTCTGCTGCATGGCAAGTGGAATTGGAATCGTGGCAGTCATGTGACACTTCCGAGTATTGCAAAGTTACCACAACAACAACGAGAGGACGAGACTGCTGAAGTCTTTTTGGACAAGGAGGTTCGCAAAATCGAAAGGCTCTGCTATCTCCACAAACCTGCGGTGAGACTACGCAAGCCCGCAGAGCGCAACCTGTAACACGAGCATCCAGAAATGAGGGGAATAACGTCAAGCAGTGAGGTAATGGTTACTTTGAAGATATCCACGCGGGACTGTCCCATCGCGCAGGACTCATAGAGTCTACTGCTTCCATGTTTCTGCATTTTGGAACCCATTTTTGTCTCCGCAAAAAAAAATCGAATCGAGAGCATGCCATCTCCGGCTGCTACACCCTGCATGGATTCTGCAGTGCCCGAATCACGAATCGACGAATCTTCGACTGCCTGCCAGTCGAACTGAAGGAACTGTAAACATGTGTATGTCGCCACGAGTGCAAACTCCTTTATTCCGCAAGAACACATCTCGTTGAGCATCGTGCAACGACAGGTAGCTGTTGATGTGGGCACGCCTCAAAGGCACCCGAGACAAACCACCTTTAGCGGCTTTAGCGCTCTGAGATGAAGGATAGTACCTAAGTACCTAGTTTAGTGCACATGTGATTGCATCAAGGATGAGTATCAACCGACAGCAATGGTGGACATATTCTTACCCTGCGCACGACCACAAGGTGAACATTGCAACAGGCATGGGAACGAGGAATCGAGCGATGGGTTTAGGTAGACATTGAGCAAGAACGCTGTGTGTCCCAATATATACAGCAACATCCCGACGGGCACAGAATCTTTTTTTGCATCTGCTGGTCAAAGTGGCCGTGGGATTCGTGCTGGCTTTCTTCAGATTGCGGCTGATCTTTTGAAAGTCTCTGGGTATGCATATGCGATGTAAATTTTATTTTTGTGTGTGGGTGTCTACTTTTCCTATATTGACATACGTAGGTCTACGGAACTGCCCAACTGTACCCTGACATGTATACATGTATCTGAACACAATTAGAGATGATTCGACTGACCAGGCACAAGCGCAAATGCATGTGTTACACAGAAGGCGGAATAAACGTTGAGCCGCCATCATAGCAGCACAGCAGTGCGGTCCCACCTTGACCAAATTCTGCGGCGGCTCAAAAGCTGGAGCCCGGCCGGTGTCGGACAGATGACAGAGGCGATTCTGCGGCAACGCTCGGACAGTGACAGCGCGACAGCACATGGCTGCGAGTGTCTCCGAGAGGTTTCGTGGAGCAAGTGGGACTTCAGCGGCTTGGACACTGCTGGGTCCGGTAAGGCACAGATGCAAGCAGGCGCTCTCTGGGCGCATCGAGCCAGCACAAGACTTACCAGGTTGATGGCATCCAGGATCCAATCGGATACAAGCTGACTATGGTGGGGCACTGATTTGCTGCTGTACATCCTGAGCGAACAGGTCACTTAAAGAAAGCTTCCTTAACATCTTGTGTGGTTGCCGCACTCGAAAGGACAACAGCGGGGACGCTGCCGGAAAGAACAAGTCCAAGACCGCAAATCAGGCACTAAAAAAAGTCAAGCCGCCAAGCATTGAGAGGTGATGAGCTGGTTTGAGTGACTGAGGAGCTTCTAGAAAAGAAGGCGTGGGAAGTGGCGGTTGCACCTATCCAGTCGGTTGGATGCTTGGTTTGCCGTGTGAATAGCAGTCTGCAAGCCATGTCTCGTGGGACCATACACGAGGTAGGCATGAACCTCTTCATGCTTTGGATGAGCGGGTCAGCCTCAGCATGCCAAAACCCTGGCTTTTCAGATGTGATTGTTTCTGCTTGATATTGCCAGGTCGTCTCCGGGAATCTTCACAGTGATGATTTTAGGGTCAGAAGCTTGGGCATGGTTCCGCCTATCTGACACTAGTCAGTAATTATCGCGGGACAAAGCTGGAGGTCAAGTGGACCCCCTTGTCAGAAATGTAGGAAACACGACCGTCCCACTACTGCAACCTGCACCATGTCGGCAGGAAGGCATCCGTCGATTAAGGATGCACACAAGCAAAGTGTTCAAACCGACGACACGGGTACTCTGGCATGGTGCAATTCAAGATTTGATGTAGCCAGTGGGTCAACGAATCGATACTTCAGGCAGTTGGAAAGGCAGCTTCCGTGCAGAGCGAGACTCAAACCTAAACACTCGCTGCACGGATTTGCGTTGTCGACCGGCTGGGTGCAGCGAGCAGGTGTTTTTCCTAGCGAGAACAGGATTCATGCCCGAACAGATCTGAAGGGTTTCTGCTTCATCCCAGTACGCTGTGGCTGATTGGGTAATCTTGGGTAACAGGGTAACACCTTCCAGCATTCGGCCCGCATCAGTCTGTAAGTCCTGCAAGTTGTGTAGAGTGTGCTCCGGCACTTCCGCCATCATTATATCCTCGGACACATGACATGACTTCAAGCAGTTGAAGATTGATCATGAGGTATTGCTTGACCTCCATTGTCGGGCAGTTCACCAAAGCCAATGCGGCCTTCCAGAATTTCAAGACGATCGACACGACATTGCAGGCTTACCATCGCAAGAGAGTGCGATAGGCCCTGACAAAGTTCAGCTGCACCTTACACTGATACATTGATCGCAGTGGCTCGCCTACTTGGCGCTCTGCTCCGTGTCTCTGGCATACCTCTTGTGCGCCGGGGCGGAAAATAGCTATCGGAGTGAGAGTGGTAGGTGCTGACTGAAATCGTAACATTATATAATTGGCAGTGTGCAGACACAAGAGGTACCACATGGCCGGGATGGGCCTTCTGCCAAACTCTTCCGGCGATTGGTGCTTTGCCCAGACAAGCGTGCAGAGAAATCTGCATCGGTACGCATGTGCCCTGAAGAGAACATCGAGAGTGCGGAGGGAAATAAGGATGTATGAATCATGCGAACAGTACTCAGAGGCTCTCCACCCGTTCCCCAACTGGTGTCCCAAGAGCACTAGGAAAACGATCTGCAAGAGGAAAGCCGCCTTTAGAACAAAGCTGCTTCAAACCCGGAGCCCTCAGTCAGTGCAAGCGTCGCATGCAGTTTGGAACGCTCGCTGTTGCCCACCCACCAGCGGGTACCCGCTTTTCTGAGGATAGCTTTGATTCCCAACGTGGAGGTCATAGAGACAGCAGGCACGCGGCCATGCACATGAATGAACAGACATGGTACACGCTTGGTGATGCACGACACGATCTCGAGGTGGGGTTTTGAAATGAAAGTACGACGGGCCCGAGATCAGCCGTTTCACCTCAAACGACCAGTAAAAGCTGTAGCACCAATGTTCGGACACAGCATTGCAGCGGAGTAAAGAGAATTGCGCCCTGGTGTGTGAAGACCAGAGAATCAAGGATAGAGCCTATGCTCAATCGCCGGTGACGGCTCAAGTAATTAGTGCTTGTTATCCTTTACGCAACGTGGCAAGACGCTGCATGATGGTGCATGTAGCTTTTGTGTTGTTGGTCCAAAAGCACTCAACACTTGAATGGCATTTCGTGCAGGAGCTTGAGCCTTGTGCAACAAGCAGACATGCTTCTTGAAGACGGCAGAGAATGATACATGGCTCGGCTGGATGGCTTCACAACTGCTTCCAGGCGGACCTGCACGGTATCTGGCAGCTCTCATGTCCTCAATTTATTGTGTGATTGATGTTCTCAGCTGGTAGCACGCCACCCCCTGTCGACACAATCGGACTGTGTTTGCGACTTCGACAACACGGGGACAGTGGCAACTCAAGGGACAGTTCTTGGATTATCCTGCAGACATGGTATGTTGAGAAACGCAAGAAGCAGAGCAACGAGAGAGGATGGGCAATGGCATCCAGCAAGCAACCATGTACGGTAAGTCCAGGAACCAGTTGAAAAACAGCAAACATTGAACAGGGAATATGTTGCAGGCTACATGGATTGAGCTTGTGCTTGTGCCAGGCATAGTGCAGAGATCGGGGCCTGGCAGCGACAGCGATTCTGACAGTGCAGCACAAGGAAGAAAGACAGGTAACAGTCGCGATGCCATCGGCCTCTCGCTGTCCTCTACCCATGCTGCACAGGATGTGTCCGCAGCGTGCCTGCTGTTTCAAGGCGATTAGATGACAAGCAGGTCTTGTGCTCTCCTTCAGCAGTGTTAGTTTTTTATTTAATTTACTGTATTTTTTTTTGGAGGGGGGGGGATGCTGCTTCATTTGGCCGCAACTGATCCTGATACGCACATTTCGGGTATTGAGTGATCTAGGTCTAGCTCCGTTTCTCTAGCAATAGATATCGCGCAGACGATGTTCTATGACCGACCGGAGTGAGGTGCCTTTGGAGGTCCCAAGTGTTCATGTCTTCGGTGCTCTATTCACAGGACTCCACTGGCCAGCTTGCGTCACGCACTTAGACTGTACCGTGGAGGCAAATCGGTGCTACCTGTGTGCCGTTCAGGCTTGTCGGCCGGATCTCGACAAAGACCCGCCCGGAGCTTGTACAACGAACACATCACAGTTCATGAGACTACGCAGAACGTCTCAGCAACCGCCGTCACCAAGGCTGTTTCAGCCCTGGCAAGCATGCTCGTCGGACAACATCCCCTGTGCATTGGCCAAAGTAAATGCAGCAACTCAGCAACTTTTTGGGTGCGAACATCAGAGGTCTGCTCTGGCTCGCCACGGCCTGGCCCACATCCTTGGGGCTTGAAACCCTCCTCATCTCAGCCTGTCCGTCCTGTCTGCAGGCGGTTGTGGACAAATTCCCACGGCAGCAGCTCAGAGGCGAGGCTATGTTACGTCCATGTTCTGTTTCATTTGTGCGTGCTGCATGCTTAGGCGAACTTGGAACTGCCAGCAGATGTCCCAGCAAATGCTTTGGTCAGTAACTGGGGCAACTAGGGTTTGCGTCAATCTGAAAGGCTGCAACCAGAACGTACTTCAGCTCTCCGGGATCTTTGTGGGAGGCCCTCAGACTGTCCAAGCAACGTTTTGGCTAGTATTAAAACAGCAAAGAGCAGGCATCGCCGCGAAGTACACCGAAGAGTTTCAGCTGGTCATGGTTTCCAGCACAAGCCTTGGCTACGGGCAGAAGCCTGGATGGCGGGTGGGATGCGGCGCCTGGAGGAGCAACCTGAAGAAGAAGAGCTGCACATGCCGGTGGCTGCAGGCACCGTTCAGAGTTTTGGTATGTGCCACGGGCGGACAGGCATCTAGACTTCAAAACACAGCTGGGGCCCGGGAATGACGGGGCCCGCGTGCCAGGCTCGTCACGCTTGAGGCCAGGCTAGTCCTAGCTGCATTTTTTTGCCGCTTTGCTCTGCCTTCCTTTCTGTCATGCTCGAGGCCCGGCGAGCTGGATGTGCCGGCAACAAGTGCGTCTTGCTCGGTCACCAACATCAGCGAGAGCCCCAGATGCAGAGGCACATGATCCGAGGCACAAGCCATAACTGAACCTTGTTAGGCAAGAGGAAAGGAAGACTCGCCTGCTGGGAATCGGTGGTACTGTAGTGCTCTTGTCATCAACAGTAAGGCAGTCGTAGGCGGCCGGCTCAATAGAATTCAGTTGCGGTAAGCTGTGTCACGGACTCAGAGTACGGACGACCCTGCTGTACATCCCAAGGTTCGCCACGGAAGGCTTCACCTGGCCTGCGTGATTGGCAGATGGCAGCAGCAACGAGCTCTGGCGTATTGGGATCATCTGGACGAGGTCCGGCCTGTGGAAGCAACTTTGAGCACGAAGAAGTTGAAAGAGGGTCCACGGTCGATCCCGCCGAAGGCGCATGGTGAAATGCACAGAGAGTCAGTTCACCACAGTTCACTTAGCGAAGGTGCATCGGTTTGTAGATGTCTAGTTGTGTACCTGTGCAACTAGCCCANCCCGCCGAAGGCGCATGGTGAAATGCACAGAGAGTCAGTTCACCACAGTTCACTTAGCGAAGGTGCATCGGTTTGTAGATGTCTAGTTGTGTACCTGTGCAACTAGCCCAGTCGCAATGTGTCAGTTTCTGTTGGTGTCTGGCTTGCAACGCTTAAGCCTCAGCAGTATGCACAGGCCGCCCAGGGTTTGTCTGAAGCACTACCCAAACCCAACGAGAGACATGTAGCAGTTTTCTCGGTGAGAGCAGAGTCATGTTAACTGCTCATTCCGATTCCCGGTCGCTCGTTTTGCGGCGCGACAACTGGTGCTAAGTCAGACCGCCGATGCACCTTTCGGCATCGCAGTCGAGGCCGCACCGCCATCATCACCGGCCACAGCTGTAACGAGCCCTATGGGCGAAGCACAATGTGCGCTGGTCTACGAACGACTAGAAAAGGAAATAGAGCAGCTGCAGCAGAAACTTTCTGTCGAGTTTGTGGGTGCAGCTTGGGAACGACCGACACAGCAGAAACTTCCTGAAGGTAGAAAGCGAGGGTGCCAAGGTGTTGCAGCCTCATCCTCCATTGGATCTCAGAGACTTGATCGCCCCGTCTGTAGGCCGCTACAGCGCCGCCTCCACGTAATCTGCTTGGAGTCAACCGAAAGTCGGTGGGGATGCTGAGGGCGGCCAACAAGCTGTCCCAACGTCGCCGATATAACCACGCGCTGCCATGAAAGAGCTTGTCAGTATTGCTGAGACCACTCCAGACAGTTAAGAAGAAATGTCGCAAAGCTCCCTCAAAGTTGACGGCAACATGTTGAACTTTTGGACCCCGGCCACGACTTTTTGGCTCCTTGATACAGAGGTAAAACCGATTGTCGTCACACAGTAAATCGTCCGGAGACAGAAAGTCACGTCTCTCGGCCTTGAGGACTTCTCTGATCCTGCACGAGCCACAGAAGCAGACCCAAACATCCCACTCCCAGCATAGAGCAAGTGCGCACATAGCTAGCGTGATAGGCTCCGGCATCGGTGTCCTGTGCGTAGTGGGCTCAACTCTTTCCCAGCGTGTCACTTGGTCCCATGCTGGCCACATGATGGCCCTCGCACCGGGGACCTCGACCTGAGCATGGGCGAGCAGCTGCCGAAACTGCTGCAATGAAGCTCCGCTGCCTAAAGACAATCAGAATCTGCACAAGCAGCTCCGGTAGTCGCCTGACAGAAGCCCATGCCCCAGGACCTGCGCCAGCCTCTAGCCAGTCTCTGAAAGAATGCCAGACTTGAGCTCTAGCACGCGCTGTGCCGGGCGCAACGAGCCGAACGTCCCTTAACGCCAGAGGAGGCCGAGGCTTGCGCGCCTGGCCAGGATTCGAGGCCTCGCCGAAGCGAGCGCCAACGCAGTTGGCGCAGTGGACATGTCAAGAGGTCTGCAGTCCCCCAGCCACCCAACGTCAGTAGCAGCTGCACTTGCAAGCGTGCCAAAGACGCACATGTCGCAGAAGAAATCACCGAATTTCTCCTGTCGCCAAGCTCGCTGCTTCCAGATCCAAGAGTTCAATCATACCCCGTTCGTTGGCTAGAGCAGTCAGGCCCAGAAGGAAGCTGAGGAGCTCGTTGTCGTTTTGGACCTTAGCGAAAGCTTCAGCATGCAAGCCTGGTCGTCCGTGAGGGCGGCGTTCCTGTAGATTGACCCGACGGCAGCTCGGAGGACCTGCGCTGGAGCCTTTCTTTAACCGGCCAGATAAGTTGATCCTGCAGCTCCGGCTTCAGAAGATTTCCGTCATTTCCATGCGACGTGTCCAAACACAGGACCCAACAAGGCGCTACCGCTACGAGGCTTTTTCCGAAACCCCTGAACCCAGCAAAGAGATCCAGCCAGTCCTGACCAGAGTAGAAGGCAGCAGGAAGGTCGGGGAAGACGGAAGAGTAGAGGAAGCAGCCGGGCGGAAGTCCACAGAGGAAATCGAAGGCCGCAGAAGAAAGACGGTCAAGTTGAGTGGCGGGAAGAAGAGGAGCAGGCTCAACCCGGAGGGAGCCACCGCACAGACTCGGTGGGTCAGCCGATGACCAAACGCAAGCGCCCGTCTTTCGAGGTCAGAGGGCGGAGGCGCAGCAGAAGGTTTGCAGTTTGCTGATGGCGAAAGCCGCGGCGTGCCGCAAGGAGCATCGGCAATACCTCTCGGCAGAGGCAGCATGAAGCCTAAGGAAGCAGCAGCTTCTTTGCTTGCATTGTCGAGCTTCTCGATCGATCTTACGGAATACGCGGTCAGCACAACCCTGAACCCAGTCCAACCTTCGGTGGCGTGGAGCCGCTTCGGATCAAGGATTTTTGGGCCCTCTTGCAGGCTGAGGACCTCTCCAAACCTTTGCTTGCCTTTGTGGTAAATCGCTGTCGGCCCTCCCTGAACTTCGACCCATACCCCGCCTCTGCGAAAGCGGTTAAGGGCCAAAATAAGGTTTGGCTCCCGTGCTGCATTGTGTGAGTCGACATGCGGGAGGGTCTCGATGTTCTGATTCACAGAGAAGGACGTGAAAGCAACGCCAGGCTTGGCCTCTCGGATCAGGTCTTGTGAAGCTGGGTACTCAGCACAGGTGCGCCGAAGTCCAACAACACCTCCACGCACAAAGACTCCAGCTGAAAATGAGCAGGACCGCGCATGGGGTTTGCAATCAGAACCGCGCGTCAAGCCGTTCGAGGGTGCCAAATGCGGAAGCTCGAGCAAGTGTCCCGCGAGAGCTTCGGGGGCCTTGCAGACACGTAGCGCTCTAACGGCCTTCGGGCACCGTGAATCAACAGGCCCATCAGGTCGCAGCTCGGCAGCGTCAGGCAGGCCAGCAAGCTGATCAGGATGCATGCCACACTCAGTGAGAAACACATCATGCTTCTCAAAAGATCCTGCCGCAGCCTCGGACAGCCAGTTGGGCGCCGCAATGTCGGGATCCCTGCGCAACGAAGCGAGTAGGGTCATCCGAAGGATTGTAGCGAGACTTAACGAACCCGAAGCTAGGACGAACCACAAATGGAACGGCAGGCTCCTGCGCAGCTCCTTGTTGATGCTCGGCGAGCAGCTCCGACCCTTCACGAAACATGCCAGCGCAACTTGCGAATCCTAGGTGCAGGTGTCTGCAGTTCGTGTGCCTCATGCCAACTCGCTCCTCGCCGTATATGGCAGCCCGGACTTCTCCGACGTTGATGTGAATTCTGTTATCGGTGCACCTGACTGGTCCCAAGAAACGGAACTTCAGAGCCCACAAGGTCTCCCAAGCAGGATGCGAGTCGTAGCATTCGTCAGTCTGCAGCTCTTCCCCATCCAAGCGCTCGCCCCTCTCGTGCAAGAAGGCTTGTAGTGGTGACAATAGTTTATTCCACAAACCCCGTTGGAGGCCGTGCAGGCAAGCTCGACTGACAGAGCAGGTGGAACAGGGGCAGCGCCAAGGAGCACCTTGGGCCCTGAGATCGATATCAGGTTGGCGCAACAGGGCTGCGCAGACCAGCAGCTCGCTGACTAAAGCTCCTTTGACCGGCGCTTAGCAAGCGCCATCGCAGCTGCAGCGCTGATACAAGGCCTCCAGCCATCACTTCGAGCGTCCCAACTGTTGCGACCCCTCCTTTGACGACTTTCAAGAGAAAAGATGCGAGGCCTGACTTTGCCCTCTGTGCCATCCAGCAACCCGCCCCAGAACTCACTCGTTAAGGATCGGGAGGTGACTCTTCCGGCATGTCGAGGCAAGCCCGCCTCAGCATACCCCGCAACGACTTGCTTCAGTGATCTCAACACCGGGAGGCTCCGCGGCTCCAGCATCAGGTTCTCCTGGCAGTGCTCGGGGCACTTTCGGCACCGGGTCAAGCAGCACAAAATCATCCATCAGAAGCCCTGGAACAACCTGGCCCGCCCTTGGCGGTCGCTTGTGCAAGCACAGAAAATCACTCAATCGGAGGCTCGAAGAACGCAGAATGCAGATAAGTGCGAGCTCTGTCCACCACAGCGTTGCAATCTCCTATTGCCATCGTTGCTAAACAAGGAACCAACCGGGAGCCCGCCAAATCAGGAGTGCAGCCCGTAAGATGCTTCACTTGTTCATAATCAAAATCAGCAGCTAAAGTTCAGCTAAAGCATTCCGAAGGCAGCCTTGTTTCGTGATGATGAACGAGTGATAGTACTCCTTCAGGTCCTCCGTGTGTGTCTCTGTCTGAAGATTGCAGTCGGGCGGCAAGCACAAAAACTGAAGTTGTTCAAGCGACCCCAAAGACCTTATCCAGCGATTTTCAGTATCTGCAATTCGGAGCTCTTGCGTCCAGTATCATCCGATCTCTGCGTTCGTCCTTTGCCAGGCATCCAGCGCCTCGAGGTGGCGCAAGGCATTGGCACACGTCGCGTGCACACGCGCCTTCGGCAGCGATGCTTCAGGAGCTAGGGGCCGAGCGTACCGTACACCCTGCGGTTGGCCGTGTCCAAGTACGGGGCAGGGTCGAAGGAAGGGTGATCCGGGAAGTTGGGTTCGACCGGTAGGGCATAGCGTGCCGCCTCAAAATGAAGCCGGGCGTCCGAGCGGTCAGCGCTTGGGGCGAGCGAACTCCACTCAAGCTGACAAGCTTGCAACAAGTCCTCCAGCCCTGCAAACTTCGATGCTGCCCGAGCCATCTCTTTTGGGCCGAAGGTCCCTGCAGCGTTCCAGGCAATGACGTTTTTTTCCAAGGCTCCGACAGCGTTCCACTGCAAGGCAGAGAGCCCCGCTCCTACATGCAAAGCTAAGTCCCGAGAACAAGTCCGAGGCTGGCCTAAGTACAGCCAGTTGAGAGACTTGCTTCCCGACCTGTTTGGACATCTCGCCCTTGCTGCGCCACTCTGCAGGAGAGAGGGATACGGTAAAGGCATGGGCCACACGCGCCGCGATGCCTTCCTTCCCTTTGATGAGTCTGGCCCCGATTCTGCGCCGGGTAGCAGCCGCAAAGAATGAAAGAAATTGGAGAAGGTCGGAGAAAAAGCAACATCTGCGCGCGTCATCACCCGTGACTGCACGCGACCTAAAACGCCTATCACCAACTTCAGCTTTGGAGTCATGAATCAGGCCTTTCTCCTTGTCGCCCTTCCCTTCTCCTTTTCCTTTTGGCTTGCGAGGCGGCCTTCGCGGGGGATCCGGCTGCCCTCCATGCTGATTGTCCTGATTTCCAGATCCGCTGCCCTGTGCATTGCTGCTCGTGAGATTCCGTTTCGCAGAAGGAAAGGCGTGTCGCTACTTCACATCTCTGACGCAGTAGCTTCGTCTGCTTTGGATCCAGGGGATCGAGCGTCCGAGGCCTCTGGAACGAAGAGAAAGGGGGAGCACTCTCGAGGGAGTACTCTGAAGCAAGCAGCAAGCAGCAAGCAGCCAATTCCCTCCGTCGATGGAAGATTGGTCGAGCGATGCTATGCCAAGGAGCGCCGTTGCTTGCCCTTGTTCCGCCCAAAAGCCATGCGCTCCGTATCGGTCCCGCGTATTCCTGAAGATGCGTTCTGTGTTCGATCCATCCGCGAGCTGAGCAGACCGTGCCTTCCTGCCTTGGGCCGCTGTGCACTTGCGTGAAGTCCTCGGCCGTCAGACTTTCGATCGAGGCACTGATCTGCTCTGGCAAGCTGCGAAGAAGAGCTTTCAGCTTTTGACCGGGCTACCCCAACACCACCGGCTGCGTCTCCTCCTCGGTCTGCGCGATCGTCGAGCAATTTAAGTGCTCGGGTTTTTCCCTTTCGCCTTGTCCTTCTGCATGCTCGAGAGTATCTTCAACAGCGCAATAACTGCCTCCGACACAGGGTCGCCCGCTTTCGGAGTTCCCAGCGGCTCGCCCTCTTGTTCCTCCTCCGACTCGCCCAAAGCATCGAAGGCTTTGGTCTTTGCCTTCGGAGCCAAACTGCGACGGGCCTTCTTGGGGCGACCCCTGGATTGCGAGATCGCTCATCCTTCTCACAACCACTGTCGGATCGAGGCCTGGAGCTATCGCGGACAGCGCCGGGCCAAAGGGACCCATCGCCGCTGTGGCCCGGAGGAGGCATACAAGAAGCCTTCCTTCGAAGAGCCCAATGGCGATCACCTGCACAGTGGTAGCGTCCCCTACCACAGCAGGAGCAGAAAGAGTGCCGATATACCAGAAGATAGTCCTGAACGCCCGGAAAAGGAAACGGACGATCAGGCGCGATCCCCTCAGAGCCAGTATGGCTGGCCATTCAGCCCGCTTCTGGGCCACGCGCAGCCAGCAGCTCGCAGAGCCACAGCAACCTCGGCTTGCGACGGCAAGCCAGCAAACACAGACTTCTCTCGATCCGGTCCCCGGCAACAGTGCTCGCGCGCCTGAGCCAAGGATGTGCCCACGAGTGGTTCCCGGGCTCTCCGCCCCTCGAAGTTTGCATGGGCGCTTGCTTTGCAGCAATTTCAGCAGTTACAACTTGAGCATAGTCAGGCACGATGTTACTTGATGGGAGATGGAAATTCACATTTCAGCCACATTGTCGATCATGAAATGGGTTGCAGCTGTTCCCACTGCAAGCAATCACCAGCGGATCGCAGAATTGAAACTTCTGTACGCATTGTTGGGCTGGAGCCACTTAATGGCCCTGAGCCCACCCATGATTCAGGCAGCACGATTGATGTCGTATTGGGTGTGCCAGGTTCGCCGCGTGCAGTTACTTTTTGACGATGACATAGTCAGGTGGTTCTGACCATAAGCTCATCTGCCTGGACATTATGTGTTTCTTCTCACCGGTGGGTGAGCCCAGCCTTGCAATTGTCCATTGGGCACACCCTGATAAGTGGTCGCAGGCACTTACAGAAATTGAGCCCTTGCTGATGCACCTGGCAGATTTGGTTTGCCAAGTTGACCTTGAAGTCCAAGAGGCGCCTTCAATGCCAAACAAGCGTAAACGGTCATTGCTCGAAGCCAGCGCCTGGTGCCGTGAAGCTCTTTACCTGACAGCCGGACACTTCAGCGCGGCAGTCGCTGTTAAGTTCCCTAAGCCTTTCCCTCGCCTTGCCGGTCCCGCCCGTAGTTCTGCTAATTGCAAAAAACAACCATGCGAGTTTGTTGCTGCGTGACCAAACTGCAAACTTGCAGAGATTCGCCCAGCTTGTGTCAAATGACCCGTCTCAGGCACAAAGTTTCTTGTCAGGCTTCTTCCGCCGGTCGAAGCTGTTTCGAATTGCCTTGCAAGACCCGCTGACACAGGTGCCAGCGTCGTCGCAGCAATGTGCTGAGATCATTAGCCGTGACTTGTTGAGTCGAAGTAATGATTCCTCGTTCGCTGGCACCCCTGCCCGCAGTTTGTTGGAGGAATGCATTAAGGAAATCAGGCGCCAGCAGGCTCCTGCATCGCGCGTGGTTGTTCAAAATTTTTGGGTACAACCACCGCTGCACACCACTGCAGACCGAACCGAGCCCTACAGTATGGGAGAATTAGAAACCTCGTTGCAAAAAGTAGTAAAATCGAAAAAGTAAGTGCGTTGTCCCTTGGCGGCACTTAAAGCTGGCGCTTTGCAGGACGAGAACTATCTCTCGCCCTCTGCAACTTGGGCAGGACGTGCACCATGTCCCCGAAATGCTGGGGTCTGCGCCACGTCTCTCCCATCCGTAAGGCGGTCCCCTCAACCGTCGATAAGGTCAAAAATCTGCGGCCAATCAGTCGAGCTTCTGACCTTTCTTCCCTTCAACATTCGCTGTGGATGGGACGATGTAAACCGTTTCTTGATGAATACACAGGTCACATACAGTTTGGAGGCAAGTTTGACGCAGTTGCCGTTGTCGTAACGCTGGTGCTGCATGCCCAACTTCGGCAGCACCAAGGACTCTTGACATACTTGTTGTTTGCGGCTGGAAGCTAATGTTGCTCAGCTGCTTTTCGGCTGGGGTAGTAAGTACAGAGTGGCTGCTATTAGACGATTTTTTCCAATAAGACCATGCTGCTGTCGTCATTAGTGGATTTTTGTCCACCATTCTGAAAGTTTCTGCAGGTATCCCACAAGGACGACGCTTCTCAATGCACGCCTTCATGTCGTCAATGCATGTTTTGAGACAAGTTATGGATGCAGTGGCTGCCACATCACGAACAATTTTGCCTGACTTCGCTAGAGCTGCAATGGAAGGTTGTTGGATTAGATTCATCCCTGCCCCTCCGCCTGAGGCGCCTCCCTGTTCGGTTGATCCGATGCAGTGTGCAACAGCTATAAAGCAATTGCTTGACCGAGGAGAGGTTAGTACTGCCCGTGGTGTAGCGGTTCATGCCCTGGACAGCGTGGAGTCTTTTCATGACAAGGTGCTGTGCATGGAGCTTTTGGGGGTTGAGTCGGTTGGGCCGTTGTTTTTTGTAGACGACGTTTCTGCGCCATATCCAGATACACAATCCGTGGAAGCAGTCTTGAACGAAGGCTTAGGAAAGTATGCACGATTGGCTAAAGCAGCTTTCAACTTTGGTCCGTCCAAAACCGCCACCATGGCATGCTTCGATGCTCCGCCGGCCGAAGGGCATGTGCCTGTGTATAAGCTTCTCGGAATTGAAATCGACCCTTGGTTCTCTTTTGCTAAGCGGTTGGATAAGGTTTGTGTCCCAGGGCGAACTGCTTTTGAAGAATTCTTCCATATGGCGGAGTCGACAGGCCTCTCCATCCCAGTGGAAGCATTATAAGTGCCGCGTAGAGTCGAACCTGCAGTGCTTTGCGGGGCAGAGTTGTTGGCGCTCGCACCTGGAGCAGAGACAAGGTTGAACGAGCTGCAAGCTGCTTGGGCAAGAACCATCCTTGGTGCTCGAGATGACCTGCGTATGTAAGTGCCCGATTAAGCGTCAGAGAACTTGGTTGGCCGCTGCGCCTTGGAACTACAATGATTTTGAAAACTATTCTGTTTTCAAGAAAATCTTGTTGTTGCCTGATCTGCATCCGGTGAAGACGTTGTTAAGATTGGCTTTGCAGTTAACTTGTAAGTCCTGGGCCAGTCGAGCTCGTGCTCTGATGAATGACCCCCGCCTCTCGAGCCCCATTCCTACAATTTTCGAGTGGGGTGAAATCCCGGATGGGTTGCTGCAGATCGCAACGCAAGACGCTGCAGTCAGAAAGAATGCACTGCGTCGATACAAAGTCGCAGTTGTTTTGCCGCTGCTCACAGCTTTAGACAGGGAAGCATACTTGCAAGCTGCCAGCCTTGATTGCCGCTTGAATCAGTTGGATGACAACCCCGAGAGCCTGATACATCAGCTGCTCGGTATAGGCCACAAGACTTCATGGCGCAATGTCAGACTTTGGTGGCTGATCCGCATCACGGGAAAGTGGCCTGTGCCACTCTTTGCGACGGGCAACTGTGTGGCCACACTTCCCCATTGCAGCCGTTGTGGATTAGAAGAGATCGCGTTGAACCACGTGCTGGGCCAAACATGTTGTGACACAGCAGAGACATCTGAAATGCAAAGCATCTTCAGTACCCAGCAAATTGCGGATGAGTTGTTCGACAGCATTTGCTTCGTGAGTCACAGAATTGGTCAGCAGCTGAGGGCTGCATATTGGGAGGGCCGTGGTTCTGCTAGCCTCCATGAAGGAAGACTTGAGAAATGGGCGCGAGACTTGGCCACTGAGCGGCTTGGTGAGTAGAAAAAGAAGTATGCCGCGTTATGGGATGTGTTCACACCCATACGAGCACGCTGCTACGACCTGCAAGGCTTGACGTTGAGGTACCGAGCACCATGCTTGCCTGCCCCCTCTAGTACGTAAACATGCTGAGGGACAGGCTGGATTGAGCATTTGAGCATTTGAGCATTTGCAAGGATGACGTAATATTTCGAGTGAAGTGAAAGCCTCGCGTCCCGCCCTGGCAAGGAAAGCCCCGGACGTCCTGAGCAACAGCAGTCCTGAAGCCCGAAGTAGGAGGCCCAGGATTCGCGGCTGGACGGAAGAGGTAGCAGCCCGGGAGAGATCAGCTCCAGGGCGCAGAGGAAACCCCTCTGCCGATAGGCTGGGAGGAGTGGAAGCATAAGCACGGGCCGCGGAGGGTGACTGGGGAGAGATCATAACTCCCACCTGATCCCAGCACATGGGAACCACGAGGCCCTGCAAGGGGCGCCGCCTAAAAGGACTCCACCTGATCCAGGCCCTGACAAATCGTGCGCTGACACGGCGTCAAACTCAGCCTCAGCCTCTAAGGCTGCAAGACGAAGACGGGCCTCGAGCCCGGGCCTGACAGCTGCCCCCGCTGCTCATTCAAGGATGCAGCACAACTCAGTAAGTCGCAGCCTCAAGACCAAGGAAGGGAGGCCTCCCGACACCCCTCCCGCCACTATGGGCAAGGGTCTCATCTACTCTCGAGAACTGCGGATATCACAGTGAGCCTGGAAAACATGTTTTGCCTGGGATCCCTCCGCGTGTTTCGCAGTCTGAATAATCCAGCCCCGGGTATGTTCCAGAAGCTTGGTGTGTCTTGTGAACCGCAGCTGAGATTCATTGAGATTCGACAGGACACCAACGGCCAGAGAGCGTGAACCAGCTGTAAATTCAAGCACGTCAAAACGACCCGGCTACGCCCCAGACCACCGAGTCTCCACCGAGTCCAACAATGAGCGGCGGCATTGTAAATTCACTGTCGTTTTGCCCAGTCCAAAATCTCCGCTCGAAGCAAAACGCAAGCCGAGCATCGCTCAGTATCACTCTTGGGACTATCTTTCCTGGCAGAGAACGAAAAACAACGCGGCCGAGAACGGGTCGACTGTCTGGCGCCCCGCCCCTCGGCGCGTTCGGGGTGCGCGGCCCCCTTGAGCAAGGCTCGGCTCGGCATGTCCCCTGCTGGTCCGTAAGGGCTTCCCTGTGCTTCGTGAGCCGAGTGGGGTTACATGGGGGTCCCTGCCCGAGTCTGTTCCTGCGGGCGCCATAACCCGAATGGCGGGGTCCTTGACGTGGTTGTTCCAGTACTCCTTGTCCTGGGCCGCCGCCCGAAAGACCCTCTCCAAAGGCTCCATGGTCCCTGCTTTCGGAGCCACACATGGGGGCAGCGGACCACCAGGTCCCGGAACCTATCCCTGTCGAGCTCCAGACCGCTCTGGGTCACGATGGATACGGGGTCCTTGACCTCGAACATAAGGAGTGCGTTCTCGAAGTCATAGTTGGGGGCTCCACCGTCCTGAAACTCTTATCGGGCTGGAGGATGTGATTCTTGAACTTGAAGCTCTTCGCGAAGCGGTGCTGGAAGTTGACAAAGAGGGCAAAGTCGGCGCAAGGAGAGAAACCCAGGGTGCTCTGTCTCCGGTCACTTTTCCAGCAGCCGCCCAGCTCGTCCGGCTGCAGCTCTGGAACCTCTGCCTCGTCAGCCTGGTCCAGGACACTGTTCACCTTGACCCTCCGCTTGGGGTGCCAGGGGCACGGGCGGACGGGCCCGTCACGAAAAGGTCCACATCTGACCTCTGCTATTTTGGATCGGCCCTCCACACCGCCGTAAGGCCGCACTGACCAGGGGGCACATAGCCTGGATCGCCTGCTGTGCCCACGGCCGGTCTGCCAGGATGTCCCCCAAGATCCGAAGTCAACGGCTGTCCACACATTGCCCTCAAGCCATGGCTCGAGAGACGGGTCTTTTGTTTGGTCCCCAGACCCACCTGGTGGTTCCGGGACCCCTCGAGCCACAGCTAAGGCGGGCTCGAATGATCACAAGGAGGACCCAGCCTCCAGCAAACGGGTTGTTATTATTAGCACGACGCTCGAGCGGATACGAAAGGAGAAACCCGCTTGGGTTCACCTGGCACCGCCTTGCGGGTCCTTCACTCGCAGGGACGGGGAGCCGTCGAACGCGAAGCCGGAAGGGTGGGGACCGGATACGGATACGGATAAAGGCAATCGTTTTTCGTGCGGAGGTCGACACCCCCGTCGATCCTACATGCCTGGCCAGGCGCAGAGGGCCAAGAGGTCTGGAGCACCTCCCTGGCCGCAGAATACCCTCAGAGGCTGTGCGAGGCCTTCAAAGGGAGCCTAGACAAGGCGAGTGAGGCCGACCAGCGTCGGGTAGGAGGTCCCCTCCCTGAGTGTCCTCCTGCAATCCAAAGGAGAAGACAGGAGGCCCGGGAGGCCGGGCGCAGTCCCTTCCGGCTCCTTGCCTGAAGTTGAAGTAGGGGCGTGCTGTAAGTCCAGAGCCGGGGCCTGATCGAGCAAGCTCGCTCGGATCCAGTCGCCTGCGAGAGCAAAAGCGAAGGTCCGGAGCGTGCCGGGTGGTTGGGTGGGGGCACGCGAAAGTACACGGTTGTTGTGAATTGAACGAAGTGCAAATAATAACAACCCGTGTGTTTGCTGGAGGCTGGGTCCATTCGAGCCCGCCTTAGCTGTGGCTCGAGGGGGCCCGGAACCCCCAAACCTACGGCCCGGTGGGTTTGGGGACCAAGGAAAAGATCTGTTTTCTCCCACCCACCCCACCCTACGAGTACGGCTCATTTCCTTGGGTGTTTGGCATGCGTCTTCCGATCTCCCGGTCATCGCTGCTAGAGCTCCCACGGGGTACGACGGTTGAGGAGCGTCCGCGGAGTGCTCAGCCCGTTGACATCTCCCTTCGGCCAAAGGGCATCCATCTTGGTCTGCGCTCGGGGCAGTCCGGACCGGCAGCGGTTGGCGTAGATCCCCTGAACTACCTTTTAACGGGTGTCCTGAGGCCCCTTTTTCCCCTCCAAAGGTTTCTTTAGGAGGCCTGAGTGTCCTCCTGCAAGTTAAGGAAAAATGACGGCCACCCGGGAGGCCGGGCGTAAGCCCTTCCGGCTCTTTGCCTGAAGTTAAAGTAAGGGCGTGCTGTAAGTCCAGAGCCGGGGCCTGAAGGGACTTGGCTCTGGCGACCCATTCGAGCAAAGCTCGCTCTTATCCAGCCGTTTGTGAGAGAAAAGCGAAGGTTTTCAGCGTTCCGGGTGGTTGGGTGGGGGCACGCGAACGGTTTTAAACTGCCTTGCCTGACTGTCACCTCACTCAACCATGCGTTACATGGTGCAAGTAGCAGTTGACGAAACATGACAGATCACGACGGGTGCAGGCGCTTCAGCACTGGTTGACATCGGGATTCCGGATGGCGAGCACGGCGGAGCCGGCAGGTATGCTGGCATTGTGCCGGTGCCGTGTCCAGCGGACTCACCTGGGGCACAGCAGCATGCTTTTGTCGTGGGCTTTCTCGAAAGTGAGACGTCGGGCAGCCTTTCTGGAGCAGACAGAGGTGCGACGGATGAGACCTATGTGAACGCCGTTCATGGGATGTTGAAGACCGGAATGCCAGGAACGCCCTTGGGTCAGCTGGACCGGGTCGTCATGGCAGTGACCAGGTCAGAGCAACAAGAGAGCTTCAGCAAAACACCCGNGGGATGTTGAAGACCGGAATGCCAGGAACGCCCTTGGGTCAGCTGGACCGGGTCGTCATGGCAGTGACCAGGTCAGAGCAACAAGAGAGCTTCAGCAAAACACCCGGCACACGCGGCTCGCCTGACAGGAGCAGGCACCCTTCTGGCAGCAAGGTGTCGCATCCCCTGCATTTGTCCACAGGTTCTGGATCCCCCAGCAAGACCGCGCGGAGCTCCGCGCAGACAGCTCGACTTCCTGCAAAAACGGTGTCCAAGAGCCGGCCAACGACGGGCAACCTCGTGTGCAACAGCAGGACCGTGCCGG
The DNA here is from genome assembly GCA_003297005.1 of Symbiodinium sp. clade A Y106. Classification (NCBI taxonomy): domain Eukaryota; class Dinophyceae; order Suessiales; family Symbiodiniaceae; genus Symbiodinium; species Symbiodinium sp. clade A. Next base: position 14,653 of record BGNK01000832.1, on the reverse strand, counting down.
GAGAGGGGCACGTGACGGAATGCGTGAGCTCTTGGAGGAGCCACATCGGTGCGATCCTCAACCGTATAAGGTAGTCGTAGGCGGCCGGCTCAATAGAATTCAGTTGCGGTAAGCTGTGTCACGGACTCAGACTACGGACGACCCTGCTGTACATCCCAAGGTTCGCCACGGAAGGATTCACCTGGCCTGCGTGATTGGCAGATGGCAGCAGCAACGAGCTCTGGCGTATTGGGATCATCTGGACGAGGTCCGGCCTGTGGAAGCAACTTCGAGCACGAAGAAGTCGAAAGAGGGTCGACGGTCGATCCCGCCGAAGGCGCATGGTGAAATGCACAGAGAGTCAGTTCACCACAGTTCACTTAGCGAAGGTGCATCGGTTTGTAGATGTCTAGTTGTGTACCTGTGCAACTAGCCCANCCCGCCGAAGGCGCATGGTGAAATGCACAGAGAGTCAGTTCACCACAGTTCACTTAGCGAAGGTGCATCGGTTTGTAGATGTCTAGTTGTGTACCTGTGCAACTAGCCCAGTCGCAATGCGTCAGTTTCTGTTGGTGTCTGGCTTGCAGCCTCTGGAGCTCTTGAGTTGAAGTGACTCAACACCTCAGCCTCAGCAGTATGCACACGCCGCCCAGGGTTTGTTTGAAGCACCGCCGAAACCCAACGAGAGACATGTAGCAGTTTTCTCGGTGAGAGCAGAGTCATGTTCTGCCTGGGATCCCTCCGCATGTTTCGCAGTCTGAATAATCCAACCCCGGGTATGTTCCAGAAGCTTGGTGTGTCTTGTGAGCAGCGTCCATCAACTGCCGCGGCCCTGATTCACTGAAGAACCCGATGCAGCTGAGATTCATTGAGATTCGACAGGACACCAACGGCCAGAGAGCGTGAACCAGCTGTAAACTCAAGCACGTCAAAACGACCCGGCTACGCCCCAGACCACCGAGTCTCCACCGAGTCCAACAATGAGCGGCGGCATTGTAAATTCACTGTCGTTTTGCCCAGTCCAAAATCTCCGTTCGAAGCAAAACACAAGCCGAGCCGAGCCACTTTGATGCTCACCTCATTGCGTTACTTGTGGGACTATCTTTGAGGGCAGAGAGCGAAAATCAACGCGGCCGAGAACGGGTCGACTGTCCAGACAACAGCTGCTGTGTAGAGGCAACTGACACTGAATCCACGCAATGAATGCGATCGCTGCTACGGTGAAATTATGCCTTTATAGCTCGGCATTGTGCCGTTGAGTCAGTTTGGAGCCCCGTCTGCTGCCCTTGCCTTAAACTGCCCTCCCGTATTACAAACAAACAGGAGGGTACCCTTACTTCTTCAGGGGCTTCTGCGAAACCTACTGCCTTGCCTGACTGTCACCTCACTCAACCATGAGTTACATGGTGCAAGTCGCAGTTGACGAAACATGACAGATCACGACGGGTGCAGGCGCTTCAGCACTGGTCGACGTCGGGATTCCGGATGGCGAGCACGGTGGAGTCGGCAGGTATGCTGGCACGGTGCCGTGTCCAGCGGACTCACCTGGGGCGCAGCAGCGTGCTTTTGCCGTGGGCTTTCTCGAAAGTGAGACGTCGGGCCGCCTCTCTGGAGCAGACAGAGGTGCGATGGATGAGACCTATGCGAACGCCGTTCATGGGATGTTGAAGACCGGAATGCCAGGAACGCCCTTGGGTCAGCTGGACCGGGTCGTCATGGCAGTGACCAGGTCAGAGCAACAAGAGAGCTTCAGCAAAACACCCGNGGGATGTTGAAGACCGGAATGCCAGGAACGCCCTTGGGTCAGCTGGACCGGGTCGTCATGGCAGTGACCAGGTCAGAGCAACAAGAGAGCTTCAGCAAAACACCCGGCACACGCGGCTCACCTGACAGGAGCAGGCACCCTACTGGCGGCAAGGTGTCGCATCCCCTGCATTTTTCCACAGGTTCTGGATCCCAGAGCAAGACCGCCCGGAGCTCCGCGCAGACAGCTCGGCTTCCTGCAAAAACGGTGTCCAAGAGCTGGCCAACGACGGGCAACCTCGTGTACAACAGCAGGACCGTGCCGGGAGAGGGGGATGCGCTTGACGATGAACGTGATGGACTGCATCTGACCTCAGCGTGGCCCAAAGCCACCAAAGGCCCGGGCTTTGTGCATCGACTTGGAATCGCGACCTGCGAAGTTGTTTTCCTAGTATTGTGCAGTCTCTGACTTCCCTGACAGGTCGTGCAGGTCGCGTTGTACGGGGTGCAAAATATCTTGCTGGCAGGAGGTTTTGCCGTGATGGTCGGAGCGCTTCCCCACGTCCATCCGGTGGCTTCAGAGTCAAAGCGTGCACGGACAGCGAAGTGCCTTCTCGCTCCAACTTCATGCGAGAAAGCCTGACCACAGAGATCCCAAAATTTGTCGAGCCTGTGAGAGGCGAGAGTGCGTTTGTGGATCCTTCGGCATCTTCAGCCGCAACAGCACACCAAGCTGCGCATGACGACAGAAGCAAGCTTGCAACCTCGCAGGATGCGGAAACAGTCAAGCAGGCAAGCTCAGGTCCCTCAAGGACTTGCACTGAAGGTTCACAGGCAGAGCCGGCTGCTTCCAGCCCGCCGGAGATGGCAAAGATTGAGATCAAAGAGGAGCACAGCCTTGGCGGCTCATCGTCGCAGGACAAAGGCCCGCTTGTGATGACTGACCTTCCATCTCTGTCTGCATGTATTTACACGGTTTAGATAGTGACGAATCTTCACGAATCGAAGCAGGGGAAGCGTCGCAGCAGGATTTTAGTTCTGTGGATGATGGGCGATTCTCTCGGTGACGCAAAACGAGAGCAAATTCGTGTGCAGGTCCAGTCAAGGGTACGCCACTCAAATCCAGCTTGCACACGTCACATGTCCTTGCACAGAGCGAGACGAAGCATTACCACATCAGCATGTCAAGGCTATATTTGCAATGGCCCGGGTACCAAGGCAAAGGAAAAGGAAAGTTGCCACCACCGGCAGTGCCAAAGTGCTTTGCCCAGTTTGCAACCACTGATACAACGTAATCGAAGCACCACAGCTCGACTGGCTCGGCTTAGAGGCACAAGGGTGACGGCAAAAAGGGGAAAGGAGGAGCCAAGGGTGACCTCAAAGCTCTCCAGGCTTGAAGTCTAAAGTTTCTTAGATGCATTGCTTTGCATCGCTGCTAGCTCTGCCTTGGGCACAGGTCGAGGAGGAAAAGATCTCAATGCGAAAAGCGGAGGCAGCATGAATTGGGCATACTGTTGTACATGTTTTTCTTGCTCGGGTCCGTAGCAACTCAGGTCTCGAGCTTGACACATTCTCCCATGCATGCGGGCTGGCCAAGATGCAAGCCAACCACGTCCCAGCTCCCACCACCACACTACATGCGCTCGCCAGTACTGATTCTGAGAGTTGGCTGGTGGATGTCTTCAAACGATACTGAGACTGTTTATAGCCGGCAGCCGGAAAGCCTGCACAGGTCATCCCCACCGTCCAGGTGAAGCGAATTTTCTGGAATCCCATCCATCTCCGAGCCCAAAGCTCCACAGTGTGCCAGGCTAAGTTGACACACGTGCACTGTTGATGACTGTTGCAAGCGCAGTAGTCGGGATGACATGGGACACGGGATACCGCGTGAGAAGTGACAAGTTGAAGCTTTTGACGGCCCAGATGGGATCTCATCGATGATGAGTCTTACTGCATCGACCTGGAGGACGGTGTCACCGTGTCGATGGGGTAGCAGCCTGAACAGTGCGGTGGCTGCCAGGAGCTGGAACGGCTCTTTGCTGAGGCCAGAAGTCCGCGTGGCAAACTGGAGGAGAAAACCGGCGGAGGCGCTGCTCAAGTTGGCCTTGGCTGCGAGCAATGAGCAATTGCTAGCAAATCCAGCAGATTCACCGGTTCTGCAACGTTTTGCAGGCGAGGGAAAGCGGATCATTCGGGTCTTTGACGAGCAGAGGCGCAGGCGACGATGTGTGTCGTGGAAGCCAATTCAGCACTATGAAGCAATGGTCGAAATATCACCCCAGTGGCATCAAATTTTTGAAACGGTCGCTCTGAATGATGAGCTCTTGTCATGGAGTTGCTTCGACAGCTTCCTGTAAGTCCTTGAGCACTGGGCCGGAGGCAGATTTGTATCATGATTGCCCGTCTGCACGGAGCTCATAGCCGTAGCCGCTTGATGCAAGCGAAGGGCTGCTTCCTGTTGACCAAGGCCGGGAAATGCCTTGAAGCTGGTCAATGACATGAATGCGCTAAGGCCCAGCAAGGCTTTGCAAAGGTTCAAAGTTCGTGCCGGATGCCGGTGAAAGTTCGACAGGCTCGGCAGAGATGAGGCGCACCTGCTCCTGCACGTACCGGTTCTGCGTCGATGTGATCGCCGTAGGTCGAGCTACTTCTCCAGAACTGCCCATCAGCAGAAGAGACACAGATGCTTCGACGCGCCCAAGAGGAGCCGAGATTTCGAGCGTGGTTTGCCGGAGAGATGCGGCCTCTTCTGCGGCCTTGAGGAGAATGTTGTTGATGAGAACAATGTTTGGGACACAGCAGAGGACCTCGGCCCAGTCGGTTGGTGTTTCAAAGCGCTCTTTGTTCAACCGCCTTCGCAAGAAAATCAAGCACACATCCTGGTTGTTACAACACACATCAAACGGTGGAGAGCCAACACTGGGGTTCGGGCAGACCTCAACTCCCGCAGGCCTTGAGCAGAGCCATGTCTGCCCCCTCATGAATAGCATCCAGGTTTCGGGTTTGCAGCCGCTTCGTGCTTTGGCCTCCCTTGACGGAGAACCTGCATCTCGGGTTGCGGTCCGTGCCGTCGGGATATTCCAGGATCAATGCCTGGTTGGTGGGCTGTGGCGTCAGCACCTGGGTTTCGAAGATCAACGCGCGATTCCAATATCTTGGGTTGTGGCACACAGACAAGAGCTTCGACAGTCAATGCACGGTCTGTGTAGTGCAAGTGGTGGCAGAGAGGCTGAGGCTCAACATGGCAACAGGCAGCCCCCCAAAAATACAGCGTGCGCTTGCAGCCTCCGCATTTCAAGCACATTCGGGCCGCAGCAGCGGTCGCAACTTGGCTTGCTGCCGGTAGAGGCCATTTTGCTGGTGCATGAGCCAGGAATTTATGTTGTCGCTGCTCGCAATTCCTCGAGTTCAACTGCGCTTGAAAGTATGGGGCTTCGTCACCTCCTTCCAGGACAGGAGCTGCTGTTGTGGCACGTTGCATCATGCTTTTTGAATCAATGCTAGTGACTGCTAGTGGTCATGTGTTTCTTGGAAGAGTGGAGCGCTTAACCAGGAAAAATTCGAGCATGTCGCAGCTGATGTGACTGGCATTATTTCTGGATGTCGATGCTTGCTCTCATCGATACGGGTGAGGCCCATGTGACGTGGTGCCCATGTGACTTGTGCTGCAGTCGGGGAATCATGTTGTCGCCTTCTTGTTCAGGCACTTGCTGGGAGTGGCATTGCATTCGGGGAACTTCCTAAACGGTGGGACGCGGCCAGATGCTGAGAGACTGTCACAGATTTGCGTCTGTGTCGACGGTCAGGGGCTCTTTAGGCCTCCAGAACCGATTTGTAGTGACTAGTGTTGCATTCCGTAAAGATGACAAAAGGACGGATTAAACATGCATCTGAGAATCAGAAAGCTGACAGCCATGCCGGGCCACGTAGTTTCTGTCCGGCGCCGGTTCTGCAACCTGTGCACTTTACCATGGCGAGAAACAAGACTGCCGGTCTCCGCTCGCTTGATTCCAGCGCCCAGACGGTCAAGAAGCAGTGAGGCAGCTTCATGCACCGGTTTGGCCCGAGCCCATAGGGTACGACTGTGGCCGCGTTGAGCTGAAAACAGCTTCCGAATGTCACGTGTTGGCCTAGCGCTTCACCGAAACATGGGGGTGGTACTGCACGTCTTGCCGGTTGTCGCCTTGAAGCGCCAATGCTTTGGGCAGTCGCATCTTCCGAGCATGTGTAGTTGGCACCTCTTAGCAGCCAAAGCCACGGCACGGACTGACTCGACAGTGCTCCGGGGCCCGTCGGGGATCAATGGCTGCCATGAAAAGCAAGCGATCTCATGTTCGTGCCATCGCCTGCAGTAGCGACCGTATCACTGAGGCGCGGACGTGCAGATGGCTTTGCCATGGAAGCCTTGCTTCAGCTTCGCACTGTCAAGGCGACGCAGGCGCTCGAGTCAATTCGGAGCCATGTCGAACGCCTGATGTCACTGGAAGCCCGTTATGAGCTATGCTTTCCTGAGCTACGTCAGGCTGCAGACCAGACTCTACTGCATTTCATTACGCTGCAGATGGAGAAGCAGTGCCCCACGTCTTCGACTTGAGATGCTTCTATTGGAAGCCATACGTTGTGTTAAAGTTAGATTTGCAGGTATCCCGGTGAGCTTTCCGGCTGAAGCCTGAGAACATGCTAGTAGATTGCATTCTGTGCACGCAGGGGAAGTCAGGGCCCGCATGTTTTCCACTTGCGGACTCCCCGAATCGTGATGTAGATCGTTCGCAGCGAGATGACAGATGAACGGCCGAAAACTGCTTAAACGAGCTCGTGTGGCCCATCAGGAGCAACGAGCACGACTCAGCACGAGGGGCAGGGGAGGGGCAAAGCTACAACTACTTAACTTAGTGCTTGTGTTTGTGACCCGCGCGAGCACAGGCATATGCTCTTTTGCACTTCAAAACTTCGCCCCAGAGCTACGGTGCTCACAGTAGCGGGACCATGATCTGAGTTTCGAAGCCTAAACCGTCGCAGACGGCTTGCGATACGTGCTGCAGTCAAATGGCTCTGCCAAGCGCCTGGAGATGGTGGAATCGCTACCGGCTGCGACCGCCGGAGTCGCAGCCTGTACGTTCTGCGGAACGGGGGTAAAGTCGGCGCTCAAGAGGTGTGGGTCATTTTTCTGTGTGGATCCCTGCATACACAATTCCTGACTACATACATATGTACATTCAAGACATCTTCGTTATGCAGTGTTGAACGAGAAAATGTTCGACTTTCACGACATCAGCCCCTCCACCCGATGGCTCTTCTGCACAGGTGTCGGAATCTTCGTCTTACATAGCCACGCAATTGACGCGCTGTGCTCGCTGTAGCTCGAACTGCCCAAAGTGTCAAAGTCAAGCCTTTGTTTTCTTGTCTGTCTGTGCCTGTGAGTAAGGTTGGGGGGTAAAAGACGTGCATATCCGGTGGGCAAGTCTTTCCAATCCACGGCAGCGTGAGAACCACAGCTGCTCCACAAAACCTGTGATTGCCAACTGCAGACAGCTGTGCGATTCCGAAAGCCAGGGCAACAGAACAGGTCATATTACATTGATAACTTTTACTATTGTAGGCTTGTAGGAGGAGAGCACGGCAGCGGGTTCTCTTGCACTCATTTTGCGGCCTGAGTCTAGTCGGCCCAAACGAAAAAAAGCACTCCCGCCTCGTCCGATCATGGCATATAGCATACTGTTGCGACCACAGCAAGGCATCGCGTAAGGACCCTTTGCGACCAGCTGGCCGACTTGCGGCTAGCATCTTGTTATCTCCGTTTCATTTCACTGTGAGGCCTCTTCTCACAAGGACAGGAGGCAGACTGGATCCGCTCGCGCCTCAGATGCGTCTCCGGCTGCTACAGGCAAGTGTCGCATAATAGAGGCCTGAAGTGACTTGAAATGCCCACACATTGTAGGACATGCTTCCAGACGGCGCATCGAGGATGCCGCCCAGGCGATGCCACGAGCATTCATCACCACCGTGGCAATAGAGAGGGGGACGCATAAAGCACAGGAGTGCGGGACACTGCTGGCCCAAGCGGTGCAAATGCTGAAGACCATCCGGCTGGTGTGAATCAGCTGCATGTCATCTGGCTTCTTTTGAATTTCGAGACATGAAAGAGTCTTCAGACTGTTCACTCTGCGCAGCCAGCCGAACGGGGCACGGTACGGAAGGGTTCACTGCTCAACACGAGGAGGTTGTCAGCCAGCCCCTTTTTATATATGTGTCTGAAGATTATGGGAAGAGTTTCTTCGAGGATTGCGCATGAGTCAGCTTCCAAGCTGAGATGAGCTCGTGACCTCCAGTTCCCGAAGAGAAATCTCCAAAGAGCTGTAGTGGGAAAATCTCAAGGTCTCGCTGGCCCTTAAGCCTTCGTACTCAGCCCCACTAGTGGATCATTTTGCTCCTATCTCCAATTTGATGCTGGGATGCTTGGTGGCAACACTTTGTTCCGTGTTGCCTTGCAGTCCGCAGACATTGCAGCTGAGGCTCGAAGAAGATCATGTGTCCGAGGACGGTTCCCTCAAGGAGGATCGCTGGTGCGTTCCAGCTGTTGTTCTGTTGAGGTTGAGCACAGAAAGCTTTGGCCATCAGGATCCTCTCCAGCATTTTGGAGAGTGTTTGTCCATGTGTGTCGCCGAGCTTGAAGCGCTGCAAGGCAAAATAGGCGCATCTGATGGGACAGTGACGTTCTTTCTGCTTCGAACCTCACTACTACCAGCATTTTATTTACTGCAACGAAGGGGGCATCTAAGCTTTGCAAGCCAGTCGCAAGATGGAGCATTTCGACTCACTGCCTCTCCAACGGCCTAACCAGATTCCGCAGGCATCGTGAACAGCAAATACGAAGAGCTGTGTGAGTGGTTCGGCTCTCGAACTTTGCCGGTTGACGCATGCCACTTTGAGTCGACTCGCTTTGAGCGCTTTGATGGTGAAGGCTTCACATTGATGTTGATCACCGCAAGCCGAGCGATGAGCCTGCACCTAAAGTTGGGCACACCAGTTCTCCAGATTATACATATGCCTGCAGAGACTCGAGGCTCTTCGGCATTTGGCAGCAGTTCTTGGAGGACACGGATCAGCGTCGTTTTGATGGCCGTTGGCAAGACTAAGCTTCGGATGGCAAGAGTAGGACCCCCCGCTCCAGAATCAAAATTAGCAGAACCGAAGAACCGCATGAATAGAACATCATGAAAACACATTGTGGGGCTTCTCGTTCTGTACAGACTACATATGAAGAATCTCCATTGCAACTCCACGCTTCTTTCTGTAATAGCAATCTATTCAAAACTCATTGAATTTCTTTTACAAGCCAACGCATATTTTTAAGTGTGGTACCTTTTATCCATACGAAATCCACACATTATTAGACATTATTGAAACTACTCTCCCCGCCCGACCCCGCCCCGAACAACCTTCTTTACATGTCGCGCCTAGTATTAATGCGACCTTAAGGTTAGGTAAGGTCGGCAACAACAGCGCAATGAATGCTTATGTGGCGAGAGCCTCTTAGTTTGCTTGCCACTTGGCAGCTCTTGCTTGCCTGTAGTGTAAAGCTTATCGTCCATTTTTGAAATCCTCAAGCGTCCTTGATTCTTGAAGTCCTGCGCAGCAGTTCAGGAGTTTACGCTGTGCTCGGCAAGTGCAGCCGACCTCAACCGTTTGTACATGCCCGCAACAACGCTTTGCTTGATGGTTTCGAAGAACCGAAACCCTCGAACATGCGATCGCCCCTGGCGGCATAGTGGCTCTGGCGAATTCGCCGTCTAAGTTTTGGCCGGAAGTCAGGGGATGAATATTTTGAGTATCTTCGTGCAGTCACGGATGCGCCGCAAACCGCAGGTCTTCGTTCGGCTTCTCCGAGTTTCGGAGGCTCGAACCGTCGACTGCAGGAGCTGTTGTCGCGATCTAATGTTTCTCGCACCAAGGAGACTCGATTCTTCGAGTAAGTAATCGTTTTGTTTTATTGACTGTGGACATGTTATCGCTGAAAGCAGGACAAAGACATCCAACCTTCTCGAAGATTCGCTTAGGCTCTGTTCAACCTAGTCGGTTCGTTCATTGCCATTGTTTTGTAGCTGTGACTTCGCGGAACACTCGCGCGCATGAGTCGCGTTTGCAACTTGGAGCTCCTGTCTTTTCGGAGGTGGTGCAGCAGGGCCTGTGCGAGCATGGCCTTAGCGAAGGAAGCCCAGAACCTTTGAAGAAGAACTCGAACACTATCAAGCTGGCTTTGCATCTTCGGAGCCTTGATGGAGACAACAGGGGTCTGCAAGCGACCCGAGACGGACTTGAATTGTTCTGAACTGGCTAGGACATTCCGAACTGTTTGAAAGACCTACTTGTAAGTTAACATTGGCCTTCTGGCCAGCGTGGCATGGTCGAAGCACAGCTGACAATTTTTAGTGAACTTGAGAAACCTGGGCATGACGCTACATGGACTATGGACTGTTTCCAGTTCGAGGGCCAGGCTGTTCAGAATGTTGAGGGGCTTGCGGCGACGGGAGTTCTCTCTTGGAGCTTGGTGGTGTTGCTGTTCGTCGAGGTTGAGGGTGGAAGGCTTCAGTCAATCTGGATTTGTCGCCTCCCAAACATTGGCATGGACAATCGAGACAACGTACAGCAAGTTCTAACTTGGATCCCGCATACTCTTCGGAGGACTTGAGAACAGTCCGTCGCTTGCTGCAGGAGAAGGAGCTCTGCATGTCATAGCATGCCCAAATTTCGTCGGGCCTCTGCCAAGTGTCAGGAAGAACAAGCATTGCGCAGGCGCTTGAATCTTGAGCTGAAGAGGAACTTCATCGTGTGACTGATCGTAAGATGTCACAGGCAGAGGCGGCCAATCCAGCGTAAGAGGCGCAGTTGGACGAGGGAAGTTGGAGCGTTCAAAGGGGCTGTGTCAGCGACGGTACTTGCGGTGCGCAGGCGGCTGGTGCGGAGATCCGTTACGATGCCCAACATTGCTGCCAGCGAGGACTCTTTCCACCATCGGCCAGGTTTGCGTGCAGGGAGTAGTTGAGAGCTGGAGTTCAGCATGCGCTGGAAATCTTTGGAATCCTAGCCTTGGCAATTCTCATAGGCGTGATGTCTGGACTTGTAGGAACCGTGCTCGAGGGCAACGGAGGTGCTCCGGAAAGGGCTGGGCTGGGCACGGAAGTTGAGTTCTGATGGAAGAGCAACGTCGGAGGTACCGCGGCTGCATCTTGGGTCGAGCCGAGGCCTCGAGGCAAGCGAGATGAGCGAGTGGTGAAGCTTGGATTCTAGATTCTGGGTTTTGTTCTCCAGCTCGCAGGATGTTTCAGCAAGTCTGGCCGAACTGCGTGCACAACAGAAAGACCGCGAAGCTTCAAGCTGTGACGTAAGTCAATCGGAGGCGTGCATGACTCACCTTGGTAGAGGGTCATGCTGTTGTCTTTCACTGTTTGCAAATGAGTTCTGGTTTGCAGGTCTCCTCTGCAACGAGCTCCGGTGAAGAGGCAGCAACGCCCTTCCGGGACATGAACAGTCTCACTCACAATCTGACCTGTTCCGCAAGTTCACCGGCTTGATGTCTTGTGCTCGTTCTCACACCAACCTCGCATCGGAATGAGGCTGGAACGTCGATGCCATCTGCTGTGGTCCTAATGTGGTCCTAATTGTGCTAAGTAGTTTGGTCTACGGCCTGGGCATGACTAGGACTAGGCCTAGGCTCTTCCTTTGTGCCAAGAACTCCCCTATCCCACGCTAAGCAGCATCATTATCCGTAGTGTTCTGTGGCTAGGTCTCCCGCAAGCGTATGAACTCAGCATCGCACTTGTATGTAGAGCTCAAGGAAGTTGCACGTAGCAACTATGCAAACCCGACTTAAGCCTGTTAGAATCCCAACGAACTCACCCACCTCGCCTCCTTGTTTGTAAACGCTATTTGCCGTCCATGATGTCCTCACAGCCAGCAGCATCCAGCAGCTTTACGATCTCAGTTTGTGCTGTTTGGGCTGGGCGGGGAGTGGCGGGTTGCTGTACTTCAATCCACATAATTATTGCAGTTCCTTTCAGTTGCAGTACTTTTCGCTGCCGGGTTGCCTTCGCAGATCGCACTAAGGAACTAGCCTCTGCCATGTGGGTAGGGCTTGAGCCTGTCAGGGTGCATTGGCTCGTCTTGGTCCATCCGAGAAGCTTCCAGACGAAGATCCCGGTGTCGACGATGTTGCGGAGGCCCAACAGCCTTAGCCATGTGCCAGTATTCGGACAAGCGGTCGTCGGCGTACGCTACTGTAACCGTTTCGCATGATGGAAGTTGATGGAAGCCCTGGCCCTGCTTGGCATCTGTAAGGCTGCCGCAGCGAGTCTCGGTCCTTCAAAGAAGCTCCAAGACGCCGCTGAGGACCCCGCCCACGCAAGTGGTTTGGGGTGGCCGCCGTGACGTCGCTGCTTGCGGCTCATAGGCCGCCATTGGCTCAACCCTTCAGCCCAAGATGGTCCCAGAGCGTGGAACCAAAGATGGTTTTGTTGCTAGAAAGATAAAAATTGAATTCATACTCGTAGGCGAGGCGGTAAAGTGTTGATCTCCTCAGCTGCCCTGCTGCCATGGCGGACAATTGCTAAACGACTTTCCTGGATTGGTGCAGGGCAAATTGGGGGGCTTTGGCGAGACCGCATGGAGGATGGCTTGGCAGGCGGTAGGTGATGCAAGGAGTGCAGGAGCCAGGATGCAGAACCATCGCCAGATCCAAGCTTGTTCGTTTATCTTCTTACCTGCTCTCGAGACCAGGTAAATTTGGTGGCAGAACTAATCGTTTGGATTCATTGCCTCTGATTCACGTGCATTTCTCTCATGCAAGGAGCCTCCTGCTCCAGCAGATCATGTCCAAATCCCGTCAGATGACAAGCACGACCTCGCGCCACCCTGTGAGCAGGCGTGTATGGACGTCCATGACAGGTTGTTTTGATCCACGGATGAAGCAGCAGTTATCCATTGTGAGTGGGTTGAGCCCGGACTCCGGACATTCGCATGCCCGGGGCACGGGTATGTTTTTTTTGCATGACGGGCAAAGGCATGATTTCGTTCCAGGGTTGGCAACAGGTCATCACAAGCCGACATCACATTAATCTGCTTTGATTCGCAATAGCCTTCCTTGTCAGTATGTGAAGCAGCTTGTCGGGCAGGCGAGTCAGTGAGAGCAGCTCTTTGCTACGAGCCAATTCACCTAAGCCAAGACCAACATGGAACCTGTGAGAGGATGCCTCAGCCACTGGTCCTTCTGAGAAGCTCCAAGATTGCATTGAGGAGCTGAGCCGCTGAGCCGTGCCACGCCACTTTACAGCCGCTTCACGTGTCGTGGCCACAGGACTCCGACTCAAATGGCGCATGCGGTGACAGGCCTTGTGTTGATCAGTGCACGGCGCTGCACGACGTGACATGACCTGCGATGCCACAAGTTGGCACATCAAGTGGAGGCGAGGTTCGGCATTCCAGTGCTTAACCCGGGAGAGGTTGAGGACCTGCTGGAGTTAGCTGTGCTCCTGCATGCTTGTGAGAAACAGAACTATTTCCAACCGAAGTCGTCAATAGCAGTGTACGCACAGTGGAACACATGGAAGAGCTGAGTGCATGACAGGACTGACGGAGTGTTTGAGATGGCCTTCGCAATACCTTCGAGCCATGAGCACGCTGGCTTCGACCCGGGCGAGACTGCCCCTCGAATCAGCAGACCTGCCGGCTCGGAAGAAAACAGCAAAAGGATGGAGCATCACCTGATGCAGAGGAGTTGAGAGCCTTTGAATGTTGGGTAGGTTCAGGCGGTTCAGGGAGCTGTGTCTTGTCAAGAAAGTGGTGATAGGATAGTAATAATAGTAATTATACTATTGCTCCAATCGCCCATGTGCTGCCCCCACCATCCCCAGGCCCCAGGCAACAAAAACAACGTCACAGAAAGGTAAAAAAGAAACTTGTCGCAACAGTCGTTAATGGTGAAACTATGAAACTCATCATGTTCCTGGTCTTCGGTCTTCATCGTCTCAGCAGCCCTTGCCTCATCCTCGGTCTCGTGCTCCTTGTTTTCGTCGTCGGACTGATCCTCATGACCCCGACTATCAGCACCAGCACATTCATCACCTGCGGACGGCTGCCCTCGCTGTCCCTTCTGCTGACCCACTCATCGGCTCGCAGCTGCTGCAGCCCCGGAGCTTTCGAGTTGTCAGCGGTCATATACTGTAGATTCAAGTTATCTTTACAACACATCGCATTGCAGGAATTCAATTCGTTAGTCATCCGAGAATGAGCGGTGCCCTGGCTCTAACTCTAATGACTCTATGCAATTTCCGTCTTCCAGGATCTGTAGGCAGTTTTGCTTGCAAAAATGCGAAAACCTTATTCGTCCATACATGCATCTACAAGGAGTCTTTTTCCGTAAGCTTCTGCGAAGCTCCGACTGGCAAGAATGGAGCGCCAATGCCGTGTGATACTTTCACAGCCGTACGGCCATGCTGCCTCCGGTCCCATTGCCGCCACCAAGCCCTCCACCTCCCATGGCCGGGGTGACAGGGGCACCTTTGCCGCCGAGTCAAGATGACCCATACTCCCCGGCCCCCCTGCCACCCGACCATGAAGATGGAAGACCGTCTGTGCCTCAATGGGCTCTCGAACAGCCCGGAGCTGAGATTGTCGACACACACACACGCACACGGCACACACACACACACGGCACGCACGCACACGCACACGCACACGCACACGCACACGCACACACACAGACACAGACACAGACACAGACACAGACACAGACAGACGGCGCGCACGCACACACACACACACACTTGGATACTCTCTCTCGGAAGAGTAGCTAGCTGTATGTTACAATTGTATGGGGTTCTTGGCTTGGCCCCTGGCCATTGCACTTGCAGGTACGCTGCACTGGCCGGGTGCAGTA
>BGNK01000831.1:154944-191995 GCA_003297005.1 Symbiodinium sp. clade A Y106 | reverse complement strand
AGTGTTTTGCACGAGGTCGCCTCGTTCTGGACCCATGGCCCTCATTCGTCTTCCTTGGACGAGGAGCTGCTGCTTGCTGCCTTCGATTCGCTCGAAGACTCGTCTTCAGTGACTTCCGGTTCAGCGTACACCACTTCCGGGAAGCATCGCTTGCATCTCTCTTCGTCCTCTACACGAGCACACCGGGTGAAGGCTGACATCCCATAAGGCCAACCGCAGCCTTTCGCTCGCCACTGCCACGGGAGTGTGGTGGCTTCGTTGTCATCTCTTCGGTGCACTTTCTTGGCCACAATGAACTCCGGGCGCAACTGCATCTGCTCGACGGACAAGGCCAACTTCTCAACTTTCTCACGCAACTCATTGATGACGGCATTGCTGGGGTGGCTGAGCTGTTCGTTCCTTGCGCCGGTCTTCGGCACGACGATGTCGAAGTCATCCAACGCAACATCTTGCACGTATCTTTCGATTGCCCTATACCCCCATCTGCCAATGAGCATCACCGCGGGCAAAGGGACCTTAAGTCTTGTGAGAAACTGTGATCCAGCAACTCGGAGGACATGGCCGCCGAATCGCTGCTCCGGGTGGAGTCCGTCCGGCCCTGGCCTGGTTAGTGGCACGCCATGCTTGAGCAACACTTGTCTGATGATTTCCACGGTCTCACTTTTCTCCAACTCCACACCCGGAATCTTTGCAAACAGCGGGTCCTTAGGGTCTCCTTTGAAGTTCTTGACGTAGGCGGCGGCAGTGTGATACGGGCAAATTCCACTATGAAGCACTCCACAACAACACCTATGCGTTCGTGTGACCAGGTTTCCCACGGTATCGGTTTTGGAAGCCCATAAGGTCAAAGAAACACGTTGTCTATCATGGTCAAGCAGTATATGCCCTCGACGAAGGGCGGCTAGCTCGATCTCTCGCAGCAAAAACCAAGATCCAACGACCACGATGGCTCGCTCGCATTCTCCACATTTGACACGCCCCACGAAGAGGTTCTCTAACTGGAAGGAGTCCTTGAGCGGTGTTCCGCCGATGCCACGCTCAATTGAGCGAATCGCATCTTTCATTGCCAACTCGGCTTCGGCAGACAGAGCTGTGCGCGTGGCTTCGACATGTGCTCGACGCAAACGGCTGATGTATTGTCGAGCTGACCTGTATCCCCCGGCTTTGAGGCCAGTGGCGATCTTGTGAACTACGTCCTCGGTCACGGGCGTGAGATTGACTGGCCACGCCGACGCCAATGCCTCTAATGTGCGAAAACGAGATCCTTGTGATGCCCTCGCACTGTTGGCCCAGATGTCCTTCTTGTAGTTCGCCATGGTTACGTCACGATTCTCGGGCTTGATTGCTTCTAGGGCTCTCTGCAGTGAGCCTCCTGCTGAAAGTTGGGGGCGCGGCATGTCCCCACGTAGCTTNATGTCCTTCTTGTAGTTCGCCATGGTTACGTCACGATTCTCGGGCTTGATTGCTTCTAGGGCTCTCTGCAGTGAGCCTCCTGCTGAAAGTTGGGGGCGCGGCATGTCCCCACGTAGCTTCTTCCGTGGCTTCTCCCGCTCTGCATCCGCTGGAGAACTGATGTCGGGGCAACGCTGCCTAGATCCAGCGATCTTCTTGCCGAAGACAAAAAGCAAGACTGCCTCCGCTTTCATCATCAAGTTGGATCTGTCGCTTCGTAAGGTCCAGGCACCTTTGAGCTCCGTGAGAGAAGTGATTCCTTTTCGAATTCCTCGATCGCTGTCGCACACACCCCAGCATCCAGGGTTGCTTGCAATGCTTGCACAAGGCCCGCAAACGTGTTCTGGTAACCGAAGTCCATGGCGAGCTGTCTTCGGGTTCCCTGGCCGGCCAAAGTTCTCCTACTTGTTGAAGCATACTGCTGAGATGGAAATACACATGGCAAGCAACACAAGCACACAGCAATCGCAAGAGGATCAGCGCCTCAAAATCCGACACACCACAAGCAGTACAGTCAGTAAAACTCTCCAGACACTACTACCACAACTACCACCTCACCTACACAACGACTGCGCCACATTCACTATGGTCTAGCAGGTCTCTTTCACCGAAGCTGGAAGCACATTCTCCGAGCATGGAAAGACAGCCCATCCCAGACTCTTGTCTATCTTCACTGACGCTGTCGCCAATCATCAACTATGGAGACACCGTAGAAGAAGATTTTGATGGCCGCTCTGCGCCGATGCCAGCAGCCGCCCGTTGTTCAGCTGCTCATTGTGCACGCGCCCCAGCAAACATGGCACGACGCGGGGAGTGCGAACAAAGGACGAAAGCTTCACTACTCTGTGTGAAGCCAAGTGCTGCGGTGTTGACGCTCGTTCATGTCATTTAGTGCACAAGTGCACACCACTGCAAGACAAACACATGCAGCGCTTCATCCAAGTCTCGAAAGAGCCAGCATAATCAACACCTTCGCTCAGACAGTCGAGTCATGCATAGCCATGCACTTTGGAAGCAACGTGCTGCAACCTAGACACCACCAGCACCGCTGCAATGACGTAGAGTGCCCAGGCATATTTGCGAGCACACTTCCTGCAAGCGAAGTGCCCAAGACTTTCACCGAGAACGACAGCTAGACAGTACAGCCCATGAGCAATGCAATTAATGGGAATCCAGCCACCGATCTTTCGTGAGGTAGAAGAAGCCGTCACACTCCTCGCACGAGTCCTCAGCCGATCCGACAGATGAAAGGTGCACGAAGTCACCAGGAAATTTCCTGAGCCAGGCACTGTGCCATCCTCGCTGGGCACCTGCCGCAGGGATACAAGCCAGCACCGATCCCGGTAGTGACGCTCAGCGGCCAAGACTGCTCATCAAAACACCCCCAGGCTCGAGAGACGCTCACCGCACCTCGCACCCGTCCACTACCGCTCCTCGGCAGGAGCCGATGGCGGGATCCCCAACAGGTGCCTGCCGACATAGGTTTTCGGTCTGCTGGTGGCTGTAGGACTCAAAGAAGCTTCAATCTTCTCTCCTCTCCTTCCTGCCTTTGGATTGTGGCGCTTGCACGACCCCTCTGGCACGCACATGGACTGGCAGAAGTCCTGCGGTACACATCTGATAGAAACTGATTCTTAGTCTTAGCTGATGTGCGTCCCAGAGTGCATTTGGGGGCGTCCTTCGCTGAATCGCTGGTCGGATCGACGTGGAGTGGACAGGAGGAGGGACATGTGGCATCGAGGGCATATGAAGCCTGAAGTCGAACTCGAGAACAGCTGAGGGACAAAGCTTACCGTCTGCGACAAAAAGCGAAGACGTCGGCAAGAGCACTTCTTGGGATTGTTCGGGGACTGATGTTATCTTCTTCAGCCCCGCCCAGGCCAATCCTTCCGACCCAAGATGTACTGCATGCAAGGCACATTGAGCTTTAGCAGTTGGCCGCAAGGCAAATGGCGGATAGAGCCTCCAAGCAACATGCAGCAACATGGCTCAGGCTGGTCAGCCGGGGTCACTCAGTCACCTGGCCTTCTCCGGGCGTGCTGTTCCTGCAGGCTGCACCCCCTAACGAGCTCTTGTTTCTGGCGCGAAGCCACAAAAGGACATGCGCTTCCCTGCGGCCGCGCCGCGAGTTTTGCTTGGGCTCGAAGTGCTCCAGAAACTGTCCCTCCCAGGCGGAATGCAGTACAAACACAAACCCTACATGTGACCTGCCCATGCATGCTTTCAGGCAGGAAGCTGATCCCAGAATTGCCCGAACTCTGTTCAGCCTCAGTGGAAGACGTTCAAAAGTTGTTCCCTACTCGCAGCACACTTTGTAATCAGCAGCCCTGAGTCGGTCTTGCTCTCTTGGCTAGGCCTGAGGTCCGCCTGAGCAGTATCGAGACACCTCCTACTAGTCTTATCATTCTTCCATTGATCTTGGACGCTTACCCTGGCAGTGGAACGCCTTCCCACCTCTGAGGTCATCACACAGTTCGCTGAAGTAGAACTCCGCCTCGAGCACTGGCGACCTCGCTGCCTCAGATTCCAAGCGGCAGATCGGAAGGTTTGCCTACACTGAAAGGGCAGCAGGGCTTCGCAACACGATCTGTGCATTAAGCGCGGCTGAAAAGCTCTCACAACTGGTCTCGATCACCCCGTGGGATTCCCGGGCGGCGGCTGCTATCGCCTGATTTCACACCCCGAGAGCACTGCGTCATAGGTGCAAGCGAGAGCCGTCTCATCCGAACAGTGGGATAAGTTCACTGCTGGAGCGCAACGCACAGCTTCATACGCGACTCAAACTAGTAAGACTCAGTAAGGTCGATGCCAGAGTATGAAGAATCGTAAGTATCCTCATGGCTGGCATGAAGAGGCGGTTGTGGTCCTCGGTGGCACTTACGCCATCTTATCCATTTCCCGCAGAGGATGGGCTCCGTTTTGTGCGGCCCCGCCGCCCGGCACCCATGGGGCGAGGCGGGAAGAAGCCTTGGCAATGATGGCAACGGTTTAGGGTTTAGGGTGCACTCAATGCCACTCACCGTGCCTGGTAAGGTTCTCAGCCAGATGGGGACCACAATGGCACCCTGTTGAGCCCAAATCGGCCACCTCCACGCGCATCTGCTCTGATGTGATGTTTCTGGCTAACACAGCCTGATACAGCCTGAACAGACGACAGGCAAGCTTCTCGAGATGCAGCTTTGGCAAGTCCAGCTGTCAAGTCTCGAACTGCTACTGCCGAACTCTGCCCTCACTTTTCTTTACACCGGGTAGTGCCATAGAAGCGTGCGCGGCGCAGTTGGTCGAATGTGAGGCCTGCCCTTTTCGTTGACACAGATGGCAGACCCGACTTATCAGAAGGCTGGGATAAGGACCTCTGATGCCATGCTGTGCCTCACGAAGGCCGCAAACTCAGGTCGGTCTCCAGACTTGCCAGCCGGAGGACTGCTTCATACGTTCTAGCCTGGCATGATGGAAAATATGTAATTAGGTCTCGACGTCTCGCTGTGTACACTAGTTCCGGATACCCACATCGATACGAACAACTGCGCTCTTGCTACTTCTAAGTGTTGCTGCATATGTTCTTCTGGTCGCCTGGCTCAAAACTTCCCCGCGGCTCACTTCGGATTTCGAAGCACAAGAATGACCTTGTGGGCGAATGGATCTATCTGCTTGTTGTGACTATGGTGCTTAGGCTGTTCGCTCGCTTCTTGATTTTGTCTTCCCAAGTTAACGCCGTTGCCCATCGCCAGATTGCTACCGTGTTATGGCTACGATTCTCATTGCTCCCGTCATGGACTTGGTCTGGTTTGAAGCCCTCCCGAATGCACCGCATCGCTGCGATGCGCAAAGCAAAAAGGTGGGCTGTGGCTCTCTCCTGCGGAGCGTGCAAGAGCTCTATGCGCGAAACATTGCGATGAGCAGACATCAACAGACCAGGCATTTGCTACTAAAAAGGATTTTGCACCACCACATCTGCCGAGTGTCCGAATCGCCACGCAGGAACATCTTACTAATGAAGCCTTAGATGAACACTGGGCCGCGCTGCAAGACTGCACCGTTCGCATGCTTTCTCTGACCTCGAACATCTCCAGAGGTGCGTGCTGCAGGAATGCGCAAATAACAATCCCGAGCGTAGCAGCAAGGACCAGTGATTGGCTTCTCAATGCCACTTTGTTTACCGATTGTGCTAGCCTGGAAGAGCTATATTGGGATCATCGCTGCCTTAAGTCTAACACTGCACATCAAATCAGCAGCTACTGTCCGCGGTCGGGATCAATACATGCAGACACCCAGTTGCGCCGCCAGCGGCTTTTTGCCATCAAGTCACGATCCTTGTTGACCGGTTTCGCCTTCTTCTTGCCCCCATGCCTTACGGGCTGAATGCGTGAGCTGTGGACTTGCATTCCAGTCCTGCCAAGTCCATGGACAGTTCTCACAAGCCTGGATCTAGAGCTTGAACCCGTTTCGCTTCCTGCAAGCTGAGCAACGGCGTCTCGGTCCACATCTCCCTGAGAGAGCAAGGCTTCTTTCCTTCTTCCTTGCTTCTCCCTCTTTGTTTCGCTAGGGTTGATGGAGTGGGAGCAATCCTCCCCCCTCCGGCGCTCCGCAGCAGAAACGATACCGCAATTTTCATTGCTCGACATGCGAACAAAGAAGCAGAAGCGCTCTCTCTCTCTCTCTCCCTCTCTCTCCTTCCACACAGCCAAGAGCGACGGCACTTACCACCCCTCCGCGCGCGTAGGCGCCCTCGGTTAGTGGCCTCACGAGGAGCGGGTGAAAATGAGAGGCCCAAAATCTGTCCTCACACAAGGGAAGGAGTCGGAGACCCGCTCCCCCTAGCTCTTTCTCTCGCTCGCGCTCCTCCTGTCTCTGGCCCCCTATGTTGAGATCCCACACACACGGAGAAGTGGCGAAAGGTGATATATCCAACGGCTTTAGCCTCTATTCCCCAGTCCATTAACCTTAGTGCATTGTAGGCCTGACAGGATATATATGGAAATTCAACGCTCATGTGACTCTTGACCCTCGGCTTGCCAGGTTTTCGGCTTGGCCTGGTTGCCATGTCGCTAGCAGGTACGTCAAGAGAGCGTCCTCTCTTGATATCACATTCCGATGGTGCGGTCTTCGTTGGGCAATGCACACCAAAGGAATCATTGCCCCCCTGCTTTCCAAATATGGTGAATTTGCAAGTCATCGCCAGAACCCTTAGCTTAGAATCAGGGTGTACACACACACACACGACACTCTTTGCTTTGCTTTGCTTTGCTCTGGGCATGTCTCTCTCCGGAGGTTTCTAGGAGGTGCGTTTCTCAATCCAACCACAGGTTGCGCTTCGCAAGCTGGATCACCCAAGGACAGTTGAACAAGGAGCTTGTCTCACTTGACTCTCGGAGCCCTCAGCCCGTGCCTCACGTTCTCCAGGACCATGTTCGAATGCCGATCGAACGCCTTCACTCGGGCCAAGATCTTCCGATTGTTGCGGCAGTTGATCAGCACCTCGGCGGACGGAGGATTCTGGCTGGGAACCTGAAAGTCCCCTTTGAGCTCGGCCCCCACTTGAACACTGGAACGACACAGCTACACACTGCCTTTGAGAGAGAGGGCATCGTATGCTGGACAAGTATTGAACGCTACCGTGCTGCGGGCATGACGGCATTAGGCCTAAGGCTGCCGGAGAACCAAACGATTCTTGTCTTTTGACGAGTCAACAATGCTTCCAAGACATATGGACAGGTCTGTCCTCGCGCCTGCGAGTTGTCCTTGACGCACTTCTGCAAGACAGACCTGAGTACGAGCCGCTACTACCCACTCTGCCGCACCGACTTTATGGATCACTCCGGGAATCGCAAAGTGCTGGAATTCATGCTGCCCATGCCATGGTGTATCTGCGCACTCATTTTCTTTCAGAGCCCATCAAACAGGTCCGTCATTTCAGCAGCCTCCTGTCAACATGATATTGAGGCTTGAGGGCTCGCGAAGACAGCAGAACTGAAAAGTGAAGGCAACGCTGCACACTTGGGTGCATGCACCAGGCTGCACACGGGGTCCTCCACCTGCTCGGCCACGGGTCTTAGGGGCAAGAACTCCCGCAGCAGCCGGAGCGTGGCTGGGGCAATGCGAGACTCCACAGCCTGCCTGGCCCACTGGTGCTGGCACTCCAAGCGCAAAAGCAGGCGCAGTTTCGTTGTCCCGGCCGCTCCCGGCCTCTCGGTCTGGTGGAGTTTCAGGGCGGCCTCCAGCGCATCGGAGGCCTCGAAGGCATCCCGCAGCGATTCCACAAAGAGGTCGCTGTACCAAACCTGAAGCATCGGAGCAGAGGGAACCAGAGGCGTGGTTGTTTGGGGACGTGTCCTGTCCTTGCAGAAAGCTCGAAGCTCCGCAGGCTGCTGCCGCAGTATGCGAATCACCTTCAGCACCTGCTCGTCGACCGATGGAGCCCGCAGTGGCGCCGGGAACGGGATCTGCGCCTCACCCTCAAACCAAAGATTGATGCCTGCAGCGGCAAGTGCGATAGTAGAGCCAGCCCTTCTACGTGCCACGGTCCTGTGATGCTTCCAACACTGAGCTTCGGACACACGCGGCTCGAAACTCCGCGGAAAGGTCGCACACGATGCAAAGTCGTGCACGATGAAAACACGACGAGGCGTCTGTCCAAGGGTGGCAAGGGAGAATCTGCAAAGGGGAAAGGGAGTATTTCCACTTCCCCTCCGTCACCCTCAGCCCAATCCGGGTTGAGATACAACAAAGCGGTCAAAATGCGTCGCGCATCAGAGGCTGCAGGCAGATCGAAGTGGCAGGGAAACGCCCCGCCAGAACCGGTGTTCACCTGCACCTTGGCTTGCTCAAGCCTGTCAAGCTGTAACCAGGAGCTCGCCGAGCTGAGCATCTTGCGCAGATGCGACTCCTCCGGAGTAACTCGCAACAGACTCCGATGGCACCGCGTGTCCACTTGTTGGTGCATTAGTCGCAAGAGGAGCTTTAAACGAGAGGCAACCATGTCTAGAAAACTGTTTTTTGGTGATTGAGCCTCCTAGATGCAAAATGAGCGCGGCAGTGCCCTCAACAGTGTCTAGCAGTTGCATAGGCCTTGCCGACTCATGCCATGTTGCCCCGTTTAATCACGTCATCGTATCTCGCAGCTGTGAGCTTTACCGAATTCTTGTCTTAGCCTTGCCAAAACAGAGCTCGCTTCTATTTGGTAGGCGGGTCCTGTGCAAACAGAGCTGAGAGCACCGGGCATCTTTCCAACACCTTCGGGCACTCCACACGTCCATCCACGATAACATCCGCCTCGTAAACATTGGGCTTCCTGAGCTCTGGCGACACAGAGGACCGAAGAAGGCGGCTTACTCCAAGCACTCTTTTTCTGCTCGCGGTCTAGTCCTGCAGAAACGAAAAACCGACTTTGTCATCAAGCTTCTTCTGCACGATGCCCCCACGATGGCCATCAGCAGTTTCTAAGTTGCGAAAACCAGCTTCAAAGACTTGTTCAAGCACTGCTCCGAACATGTGAGGAAATCTGCATCTGCGGTTGAATTAATTTGTGCTGCGTTGCTTCACCTCTCTCATTCACACAAAAAATCAAGGTGGCTTGCCAGGCATCTGACGGCCAACTTGTTTCCACTCTGTGTGAGCAAGCCGTCTTCGAAGCAATCCTAGCCAAGGGCTGCTGCTACTACTACTACTACTACTGCTACTACTGCTACTACTGCTACTGCTGCTGCTGCCACTCCTACTACTCCTCCTCCTCCTCCTACTAAGCCTACTACTACCACTGCTACTTTTTGCCTCTTGCCTGGCTGATTGTCTGTTCTACTACTACTACTACTACTACTACTACTACTACTACTACTACTACTACAGTACTGCCGCTACTGCTTCTACGACTACGAATACTGCTACAGCTGCCCAACCTCATTGATACCGCAATTCTTCCATCATTAACATTGATCTTACAAGTCGTAAGCCTTTGCCATAATCATGGATGGTCATACTCATACTCGTCCATGTGCCCAAACAGAACTATGCATAACTTGAGGTACCGCTGAAAGCAGCCGAAGGTTCCAGGATCTCTCGCCGAACCTCTGCAGCGACGCCCGGAGTCCTCAGTCGCTCGGATTTCATGGGCAAGACCCCCACATATCATGATTAAGCTCCATAAACCCAGCAAACTGCATCGTCTAACTCTCGGGGTGTAAGGTCTTTAGAGCCTCTGCGCTTCTTAAGTCACAAGCCCGGTCACACGGCATCATCATGCATCCACGAACCGCGCTCTTCCAAAGCTGCAGCTGCTGCTGCACAACAAACATCGCCCCACATGGCTCAGGTTGCCTTTTTGCTCTCTTTGCATGTACGGACAACGTTTTGCTGTCCATCTCCAAGATTAGCGCGGAGCAATCTAGCACCATCTCATACGCGGTGCTGGTATTTCTTCGTGCAGAGTCTAACTTGGTAACTGCTTGGTAACGAGCTTTCACAACGTGCTTGCACTGTCAGCAGACACAAGATGCTCACGGCCTCATCAAGCCGAAGCGAGTGACAGCCAACTTGAGCCGAACTTTGGCATGATTGAGGCTCATCATCACCCACACTTACACATGCTTGCCACCGACGATTCTGGAATCTGGATCCTGTAGAGTCTAGACTCCACTCAATGAGGCGAGCACAAAGGCCCAACATCGAAGTTGTCCTTCTCTTCCACCTTCGCCTCGTCCGCCATTGCCTCGAAAACATGCTCAAGCAGCACAGCCTGTAATGAACGCCGTTAAAAATATTGCCGAGCGAGGGACGATGGGGACCTCTGTACGTCAGCGATGGGCCGCGAATCGGCTTGAGCCGAGTAAGGTCGAACATGCGCCCCCACGCTCGCTATGCTCGCTTGCATACTGTGCGAACAGCCTCGGGTACCACTTCTCCTACGGGTCCCACGACTCAGTCGGGCCTTTCCCTCCCTAGTCACAGAGCATAGCAGACACAGCAAAGCATAGCCGTGACAACGAGGTTGGCTGAGTGCAATGTCCGTCCCTTCTTTCTCTCGCAGTGGCAGGATGTCACATCGGCGGTTTCCAGAACCGACCAGCTTCAGATGCTGCCTTAGACTTGCAGCAGCACTCACCCAAGGACAGGCTACTCCATGTCTGCGGAATCTCCCCCATGTGCCCAACAGGCTGAAGCTTCAAGAACTATCTTATCTGGCACTTCGGGTCGTGATTGCCGTCCAGCTGCTCGGGTAAAGCATCACGCGGCATGGAGCACCAAACGCCTGCCAGCAACCATTGACACCGGCCGCTCCTAAGGACAGGATACCCCTCTATTTAAACCTTTTAGCACCCTCATAGAACTATATCGCCCTTATAAACAGAAACCTTATTCTAATTTTAAAGCCCGACTGGCTCTGCTCGATCCGGCCTTTGGGGGGATGTTCTTCACAAACTTGGCACGCACAACGCCGGAGTTGCCGTGGGAGCGGCGAACCTGATTCCAGGCATGGCTATATATCTCAGACTCTCCATCCGAACGAAACCGCCAGGGTGTCCTGGGCGCGGCCAAAGCCTCGAAATCCAACTCCAAGTCCGAAGTCTACATGGGTTCTTGGGGACATGTTCGATAAGTCTCGGCAGTCCGCTAACCAAGCTCTTCCGGGCTCAGGGGCAACGAGTGGTGAACGATGAAACGCAGAGGTAACTTCTACGACTGATAGCGAACTCCAAACCTTATTGTCTGCCTTCAACAGCTGCAAGTGGGCAGTGGCTAAACTGTGCCTTGCCCCACATCACTCGAAACTTGCTGTGCTTCACCTCCTTCTTCACCTAGCGCGAGATGGCGCGAGCAAACATCTCGTACGTAGTGCATGTGCTTTGGTATTTTCGTTTTGCTGGTCCAAACTTCCACAGGCTCTACACAGCTATAGGGCCTTGTACACATAAGCGACGCGCTTGCCGATGTAGAACTGCGTGTCTTCCTGGCAAGTCGGCTGCCACTTGGTGCATAACAAGCGCGAGCCACAATCGTCTGGACTGCCTGCCTTGGTTCGAACGCCATCGATCTTGAGAAGGGTGCAGTTGGCGTAGCAGTTGGACTTGCTGCGCTTGTAACCTGCTTGCAGCTGTCCTTCTCAATCCCCGCACCGAGATTACCAGGCCACACATGCATTAGATACGCATGGAACAGACGGGCACCCAACCACACATCAATTCCGAGATCATCGCCCCCAGGTCGTACGCAGGCAAGCGCATGCTAAATTAAAGTTAAGTCGGCAGGGCGCTTCGCCTCCTTGATTTGCCGGAACGAGAGTCGCAGCCGTGCGGGTCAAATTGACAGGAGGCTCTCCAATCCCCATGTCCACTTTGCTCCGTTGCAGAATCTACATGGCAGATTTGCTGGTGAATCTACCGGTCGGTAGGCCCCCCAAAGCAAATACGGATACACACATAGATATATAGTTTACTTATTGTTTTTCCCCCCCTCTCGCCCTGCCGAAGCCGCGAGGTAAAGACTAGCCAACTCTCCTTCCGAAACATACCTTACATATGTGTGTATATGATTGTATATGTATGTGTATATATATATATATGTGTGGGTGGTGTGCATATGCGAGTAAGTATGTATTCGCTCAAGAAACAAGTCCTTTACATTGTAACTCCAAACGAAACAGGTACTGTTCTGGTAAGAGGGATTCTGTCAAATTGCCCAGGGATTTCGCGTCTTACCAAGAAATGCCGCTTTGTAGAACTTGAATTCCAACCACTCATAAAAATCCCTCCACGAAATTAAAATTCTATCTAATGCGACGGTGCTTTGCATCGACTGCGTGATGACGGAGACAACAGTGTCGCAGCTGTACCGACGAGGACCACGAATAAGAGCGGTAACCGTACTAACAGCACTAGCACGGATAGTAGTAAAGTTATCCACGATGCCACCAAGACGACTACGACCAGAACCACGACGACGATGACAACCAGCACCACCACCACCACCACCACGATTCACGACCACGACCCATGACCACAACGACGAGGCTGACCACGAGGACCACGGACGGAGCGACAGACAGATAGATAGAGAGATCGATCGATAGCGAGGTGGATCGATGGATGGGCGGATGGATGACTGGATTGATAGAGACCGATAGTTGCAAGGATAAGTGGATAGATAGACAGACCGATCGGTGGACAGACAGGCGGCTAGATAGACAGAGAGATAGGCACTCACACAGGCAGGCAAACGGAAGCTCGCTTGCACCGTTCTTTCGCCAGTCTCCCATGCACATGCATCTATGCAGTCCAGACACCCAAGATCAGGCCCTTGGCATACAGCCGCACTGGCTGCTTCGTCTTCTTGACGAACTTCTTGGCCTGCAGCACGGAGGTTCAGGGGATCAGCTCGCTATGGCGATCTCTTCTCCCTGCAGCACTCCCTGGCAAATGACCATCTGAGAGGCCTGACTTCCCCGTGCAGGTGCGGCTTCTCACCTTACTCTCAATCCCGCCTTTCCAGCTGGTTTGGCTTCACCTTCGAGGCAGTGATCAGCAGGGGGCGAGGGACGGCAAGTCAGTTGAGCATCCTTGTTCACAGGCCCTGCCTGCCATGGCTCCCGCTTGTGAGGCGAGGAATGTCCGCTTGGTGGCCGAGCCAGAACGGCACAAACAGCCAAGCATCCGCAGCTATCAGAAGTCACAAAGAAGGATCCAAGCCTGAATAGCATGTGCGAAACGACATATCGCCGACAGCAAGACCTCCAGCGTCTCTGGTGGGTACCGGAATCTTGTCCGAGCAGTAAACTCAGTCAACGGCGGTATCTTAAACAGATAGCCAGCAAGGGGAAGATTTCCCAAATCGGCGACCTACCCTTAATTTGGCTTACATCCTCCCCTGGCTTTGCTTCAAGACCGTCGGTCAGTCCGCAAAGGGCGTCTCCTGCCCAGCTGTCCAGCACCGCCCACAGCGAGACATGTCCGCTCCAACTTACGATGAACAGGATGTTTCGCGACCAAGCTCAAACAGTGATTACCGTCAAGCCATGCAAGTTGCGGGCAATGCGCCTGATCGCACATGGCGTGCACCTTCTCAATTTGCCTCTCGCCTGAGTAGCATATTTCTTTCGCGCATCAATGTTGAACCTTCCGAAAAACCGAATTGACATGCTACAAACCAGCTCGTGACCACACGGAGCTAGACAAACCCAACGCGCTAGTCGGCTAGTCTCGACCGCTCCTCCGCACTTAGCGCGGCAACGGCTTTATTCAATGCCAGGGCGCAGTAGAAGTCTGGAGGCACACGGCTGCTCGCAAAACCATTTCCGCACGTTATGACTTCCATGCCAACGTATTGCATCTTTGGATACCTGCCATCGGACTGCGAAGATGAGGCTTGCCCAGCGACATCAAACTGCCTTCAACCTAAGACACATCTTCGCAGTCTGTGGGGTCTCGCCATACAGTACCCCACAAATACCACTGGGTGCACGTGGGCATGAGTCGAGCGGCGCGCTGAATGGCACGAGCATGTCTATGAGGCCCATCGTGTACCTTATAACTTGATGAAAGCTGAGCTGCCGCATCCAAGGACGCAAGCGAAGCCTCAAACTAGGCAAGAATGATGCAAGATCCCCTGTTTATTCAGAGGCGGGACCGAGCGCAGCACCGCTACTGCTGCGTTTGACTCGGAGATCCTCTAACTCTCATGGCCCAAACTTGACTCGTCTCAAGCCTCTAACTGGTCCATGATGCGCTCCAAGCCCACCTCGCATGCCACTCGCGAAACTGTTGCAGCCAGGCAGCACCATGGAGCCATCTCGCCGCACCAGGGTGCCGTCGCTCGGCAGCCAGTTGTTCGGAGCAGGCGTGATTGACGGCGCCGCGTCGTTTCTGAAAAGCTGCGAAACAGTGCCTCCGGCTGCACATGGAATGAGCATGAGCATGAGCGAGCCTGATAGATGCGTCAAGGCCTTGCCACGTCCATGTTCGTCGGGGTCCGCCCATGCGGACATGGACCTTCGCACTGCAAACCGGCTCGGCCGGTGCGGGTCAATCTGGCTTCTGACTCTCGGAATTGAATGAATTGAATTAATTAGTCTGAAAGACTAGAAAATCAGCCAAGAAGGCGCAGCACATCACAGCGCAAGTGAGCTTACTTTGTCCCAGCGTCCTCTGGGCCATGGCTGAGCCCTTCTGTCCTGGCAGTGCCTGTGCTCCTTTCACCAATGCGCTTGCTCCCACACTTGCAAATAAGACATGCACCGGGGCACTGCTTAAAGTTCGAAAACCCTGCATCCCAGTCCCGATCAGGCTGGTGGGCAGAGCTCGAGTTCGTCGTGACGGGATGCGGCGAAACGAAAACCTCTGCTTTTGCTTGATCTCCCGTAGCCTGACCTTGCCGGCAAAATTGTTCCGTCCGTAACCAGTGGCTACAGTAGCTGCGCTGGACATGACCGAATCCATGTTTAGCCGAAGCTGCCGCGCATTCGTGACGCCTCTGCTCGAACACTCCATCTGTTCTGTCATGGATCCTCAGAATGCACGTTACACACCGGCATTCGACAGAGAGAAGTCTCAGTATGCAGCATGCTTACATGTTGCATCTGCTGGTCAATCAAATGCAAAAAGCAGTCTCAGCCTGCACGCTTGCCAAACCAAGCTGATGCAAGCGGCTGTAGAAGCAGGGAAAAATCCATGATGCGAAAGTCCTTCCAAGCTGGAGTCTGTCATAACGACTTGCCTTTATTCCCGGCACTCATGCTGCTGGCCGATACCCTGGCCATGCATTGGTCTTGCAACTGTCAAAGGCAGTTCTTCTCGTGGCTCCCATGCTTTGCAGTCAAGACGTTCTCTATGTCACTCTATGTCTGCTGTCTCGTGTGCACATCTGCATGTTGGGAAGAAGGGTGCTTTCCCAACATGCCGGCAGACTCCTGGAGCAACTCGACGTCAGTCTGGTGAACGGCTGCAACCTGAATGTGCGCGAGTTGCACACGTCCGCTTCATCTTAGCAAGGTGGCCTCCGCCGCAATAGCTTGTGGAAGGTCCAGCGAAGTTCCCATTTCCTTCAAGGAAGGGTCGAGCCCCACGATTTCGGTTGACGAAAAGCCATGCAGGGCATGGCATTGGATGGGCAGTGCCGGGCCGGGTCCTCATCGAAGTTCACGTCCTTGCCGACGTGGTCTTCAGGATCTGAGATGCGATTTCGGGTGCTCCCCTTGATGTCGTACCTTTTGATGCCCGCGATCACATGCACAAGTAGACACACACACACACACGGAGAAGCTTTGCAAAAGGAACACATGGACGCAGAAGAAGGCAAGGAGGCAGAGGAACATTGACAAACAGCCAGCCAGACCGTCAGCGACGGAGCAGTCAAAGGATTACTGCAGTCGCGCAAGGCTGTTTCCGATTTCTGCTACAGTACAAGACTTTCGCAGCTGGGTCTCAACGCTGTCCTGAAGCAGCGACGCAGGGGTCGCCGGCAGGCGTGACAAGCTTGGGAGCATGACACGTTGCAAGCAGGCTGCGTGTGCGAGATTCCAAGCGTATGCCTTGGAGTCAGGTGACAGGGATATGCTTGCAACCCGTGACATGGCTGTCCTTGCAGGGGAATAAACCGGGCCAAAAGGTCGCCTTTAAAGTTTGTGGATCTATGCAGTCTTTATTCCGGGACCTTTGCACGAGACGAACTTGAGACGTCCACATCGCCCTTCACGACGAAATCCGAAGAGTCCGAAAGCTTCAGCCACCTGCTACACTGCTTCACTAGGTGGCACTCTTACCCCGCTGAACAGTCGCCCGACTCATGCAGTGAAGTGGCGTCGTCACGGACCGCATTACGAAAAACATGCGAGGCGGATGCCCCTCCATGCTGACCTGGGCGGGCGCTCTTCTAGTCTAGAGTCTAGAGTCTAGACTCTAGACTCTCGTGCGTTGATCAACATCAGTAATCCTTGCAGCAATCTGCAGCGAACTGAAGCGACCCTCCTCCAAGCGCCAGCCGGCACGTGCAAGGGACCCATCGTTTTTCATCGGCTGCGCAAGCTGAACATCTGGCAGCTCTCGATCGAGAAGACCACTAACCGACCGAGTTGGCGCAGGCTTCAACATGGCTGTGCAATCCACCTGATCTTTGGGTGAATTTCCAAGGAAGTGCCTCAAGCTAGGAGTCAGCAATCCTGTGCTTTGCAGGCATCATTGCAGGGAGCAGCAGTGCGAAAGGGGTTGTTCCACCTTGCACATCTCGATTTGGACCCAAGCATCGAGGATTGCATAACGAAGGGCGTCCTCGACACCAAGGCCATGCTGGGCTGATATTTCAAAATATCTCAGCCCCTCCCTGGCTGCGACGACCTGTGCGTTCTGGTGAGAAACCTGTCGTTGCGAGTCTAGGTCCATCTTGTTTCCAAGAAGGATACGGGTTTTCACACGACGCATCTTCCCAAGCGCAGACAGTTGAAAGCAGGCGTGCTGGAACGAGTCTGCATCTGTCAAGTCGAACAAAACCACCACGATGTCTGCGAGCACTTCAGCCGAACTAATGCCCACGGGTTCCACGGACATCCAAGCAGGAACAACAGCCTCCTTATCGATAAGAAAGCAAAGCCGTGCCAGATCCCAGGAGTCCAACCACTCCATCAAAGGATCATCGTTACAACAGCGAACCAGGGCCGACTTTCCGACACCTGTGGCTCCAACAACTGCGATCCGCAAAGCTCTGTGGTCCTTGCCTCCCGGGCCTGGGGCTGGGCTGCCTCGCACATCTGCGCGCTCTAGCTGTCGGGTTTGGCAAATCAGCTGCAGCGACAGGGGCCCTGGCGAGAGGCCGGGATTCGGATTTCGATGCGCCAACTCCCCAAGCACCTCCCAAGAGCCCAAGACGCGACCTCCCAGAAGCAGCGAACACTTGGCCAGATGTGACGTGCCAGGAAGGCCAGGAAGGCCCTGCATTGCGTGTCCATCCCTGGGCACGCAAACGGCCAGCACCTCTGCAATGCTTGTGGAGGGGTGGAAGGAGTGCTCCGTCGTCTCCCCAGAAAGCCGCTGCAGATGCACCAGGCAGTTCTTCATGGCACCAAGCTGCTTTGGCTTCGTCCTCGCATGACGGACGCAACAGGTAGGTCGCTTGCCGACGGCATGGCCTACTGCTGCAGAACCGCGAGCAGCTTCGCGAGTGCTTCAGGAATGCCCAGACAACCAAACCGAGAAGAGGCAGGAGGACGAGGAGCAGCAGACACACACGGCAGCAGCAGCAGCAGCAGCAGCACTAGGGGGCAAAACAAGAAGAGAAGATGGTGCGCCGGCGGGGAACTGCCGGGAAATTCACACTTTAAAAAAGCGCTACCATTCAGGGTCTACCAGTCTTGCAGCAATCAGTGACGACTACTGTGGCTACTGCTCTAGCAATGATCACAAGGAACTGCACCAGCGTGCAGGAGCATCACGTTCCGGCTTCTCACAGCGGCTATGACTGGTTGCAACGGATCATTGACAAACTCAATCCAAAACTCGTCCAAAGGGCACGGTAGAGGCCCAAGTATCGTCCCAGAATGGACCGAGGCTCCTCCTCCAGCCTTTGCTGAACAAAGCTTATTAAACCCATGCGACGCCTTCAACAAGTGTTGTGTCTTGATCTTAAACATCCGACATGAAGGTTGACCTCGTTCCAATGACTGCCAGGCCACCTTTGCAAGTACCGCGGCAGCATGCGAATCAGCGTCTGTGCCTCGAGGCGAATCAGAGCTACGAGGCCTGGACTAAGAGTCCAACCTCTCTTTCTTTCGGAAATAGAAGCAAGGGTAGGCCCCTTGCTCCGGCGCGTTTGCGCCCCCCCCAACTGTTGTGGGGAAGCCAGGAGGTGAGAAGGCGACACAGGCAGATCCCACGCACAATCACAGCAACAACAAGCCATTTAAGAACACAGGCCCTTAAGTGCAAAGTAGCTTTTCCGGATTCTGCCATTCGTTCAGCTCGGGACACTATTGCACAGCCAGTGGGTGCAGCATCAGCACAGTAGAACAAGAAAAGACCATACAAAAGGTAGTTACATAACAAACGGAAACTGAGCTGTGCCTTGGTCCACGTCGTATCCTACCTCTGCACCTTAGCAGAGCTGGTCTGGACTGCCCAGGGCTCCCCCTATGTTACGCTACCTGAGGAGGCAACCTCCTGTAGCTCACCTTGACCGCACACAGAGTTGAGGGGGAGCTTCCCCTAGGCGTTTAGTTGTCGTCGAACGCTGCATGCATCCGGCGACGACGGTGTGTGGCCACCGGTCCCATGCTACTTCCTTCGCTGCTCGACAGGGCCGGGACCCTGTAGTTGTGATGCCGCGCTTCATCACTTTCTAGTTCTGCCCACTCGTCCCAGTCAGCCCACGGTTCAGGGATCGTTGGGGGCAACGGGGTTTCCCCCTCAGCTTGTGCCGTGTTGGCCTGCGGAGTTTCCTCCGCGAGTTGAGTTGCTTGGCTGTCCTCAAGCAAGACGATGGGTTCGCCCCATAACGCCTCAGTCCAAGTTTGGAGCAACCCGTGGGCCCCTGCAACCAGCTGGGCTGCATCTTGAGTCATAAACGGCATTGCTTGACTCAGCAGTTCCTGTGCTTTCACTATTTGGAACGGGGTGGCCTCCCCCGGTGTAGGAGGCAGCAGCTGCGGAGGCAGCCCCGGCGTTTTTGGCTGGTGGGGCTGAGAGCTTGTTCCCGAGGCTAGCGGGCGGGGTTGGTCCGGCGTACCCCCCGGTTGCAGCAGTCGAGGCAGCAGCTACTGGTGGAGCCTGGTTGCGCGGCTTTTTTGTGGGGGTTTCCCCCCAAGGGTTAGCCCCTTGGTCCTCTGCCCACTCAAGTAGGTTTTGTAGGTGTGCCGCTCCCCAGGCCAAGTTTCCATACAAGTTCTGCAGATACTCATGCGCATCATGCTTGTCATTCTCACTGACCGCCACCATGGCCATGTATGGATGTGGCTGAGGATATTTGGGAGCTCGTCGGCACTTGGGGCATTATCCCCGGTGGCAGCCGCCGAGAAAAGCCGCGACGCTTGCATGAGGAGTGCGCC
This sequence comes from Symbiodinium sp. clade A Y106, assembly GCA_003297005.1. NCBI lineage: Eukaryota > Dinophyceae > Suessiales > Symbiodiniaceae > Symbiodinium > Symbiodinium sp. clade A. The sequence continues at coordinate 172,527 of BGNK01000831.1, read as the reverse complement.
GATCCTTTCCATCCGCAGCTGGATCTCTCCCTCCTGCAAGTCCCCCCCAAACTTGCAGGAGGTGCTCGGCCAACATCCCGGCTGCCTCAAGTGGGTTGTCAGGGTGAGCCGCGTGTGCCTTGACGAGGTTTCCCCTGAGTCTCTGGGGCTGGCCTGTACGCGCTCTAAAATCTGCCGCCAGGAGGCGCTGGGCTTCGTAGAGTTTCGCTGGTTTGAAGTTCGCCTCCAGACGGCTCTCGAGGATGGCCCGCACAGGGTCAAGTAAAGCGTCCGGGTCGTCAGGCCTGGCTTCTGGCTGTGCTGGTGTGGTGGTTGTGGTAGAAGAAGTCAGGGCGCAGCGTGGGGCAGAGGTGTGGTTGTTGTGGCTGCTTTGGTGTGTGCGGGTTGCCCCGGTCTCTGTTGTTGGCGTGCCGCTGGCGGTAGTTGTGGTGGGACCCTGCGGTGCCGGGCCTTCACTCCAGGTCTGCATAAGTTCAGAACGGTCTGCTGGGTCTTCGCTGGGCCAGTCGCTCTCTGACTCGCCCATGGGCGGCTGTGGAGGTCGGGCTTTGGCTCCCGACCCTTTCGACCCAGTTGCCGGGCCAGCTGGAGTTGGAGTGTCGGTCTTGCCTTTGCCCTTTGTTTTGCCCTTGCCTTTGGGCTGTGCGGTGGTGGCCGGGTCTTAGTTGCCCCTTTCCGGCAGGGGTTGCCCCCGCTTGTTGCTGGCTGCCCTGCTGTGCAGCAGTCTGTGGTCTTGCTCGCGCCGTGGTGGCGTTTCTTCTCTCTGGCGGGGTGGGCGGGCGCGGCTCAGTGGGCGGGGGAAGTACAGAGAAACCCCCGTATTCCTGGATGTTGCCGTTCCGGCGACTGCGTACCGCCCAGTTGCGGTGTTCACCTTGCCATTCGAGGATAAGGGAGTCTGCCCTGACAAGTTGTAGCTCTTCACTGTTGCCGCTGTGTCTGCCTTCATCTACAGACACTAGCCAGTACCGAGGGGTCCTGGCTTCGCCGCGGTGGAAGCGGGACACTGCTATCCCCTCCCCTACCGGTGTAAACTGGAGCATCGTGCCTCCTTCCCTGGAGGGGGCCCTCCCCCTAGAGTCTTGTGCACGATGGTAGGTTCCCGGCGGTGGCGCACCGGGTGGGAGATGTGTTGCTCCGGGGAGGGCCTCCAGACGGACCCGGTCCAGACCCCTCTTTCACTGCACCGCATGGAGAGTACGGTTCGCGCTGCCAGCGGCACCTCTGGCGGCAGTGTCCCGGGCGGGCTGCCATCTATCCAGGACAGGTCCTGTGTGTTTCTGCCGGCTTTCATGGCGCTTTTGGAGGCCGCCGTTGCCTCCTTTTTGGAAGCGGTTGGTTACTGTGATCGGTGGGTCTTCAGGCTCTTCGGGTTGCCCCGCTCTTCCGGAGCCTGTGGCTGGGGGCGCTTCCCCGCTGTCAAAAAGTCCAACCTCTCTCTTGCTTGCACTCGGCCAAAGGAGCGCGCACGCCCCCCGCACCCGCAGGCGCACCGGTCTCTTGGTCTTTGTGTGAAAAGCAAGTGATGAGGAATGGCCCGGCTCCGTTACATCCCCCAACTTAAACTTACCTAGTAAACGCGGTATTCTCAACCCCCGGGCCTCCTCCTTGGGGTACAGCATGAGCGGGGCTCTCTTTCGGCACTGCTGCATGATCTGTGGTCTGCTTTACCACATCACAAGCGCCTCCCCCAAAAACTCTCTGTACACTGCCGTCTCTCCCCAGCAACACACACTACGCACTACACAGCAGCTGAGGGCCTGGCCACATGAATGTAACAGCGCTAGAGTACGATTACACATTACATGTCATCATGGCTCCCCTCAGTGCTGGTTCTGGGCTACTTTGTTCCGGGTACTGGCATCACTCTAGAGTTTACCGAACTATCCCCCCATGAGCACTGAGCACGCTACATACTGTCCAACTAAGCACACTGCCTGGCATGTTAGAGTGATTCCCCCGGCGGGTGAAAGCCACCATGTCTATCGTACACTGTGGCATGCATGCGCCGTCGTCTGTGACTAGCTGGCGACATCTCACTGAGGCTCAGGTCTTCTTCAGGCGGATCTCCCCCCGGCTGCATNGAGCAGTTCGTTGTCCAGCTCCACGAGCAGGTCCATCACGGCGGGCTCCCCCTGCATGTGCATCACGGCGACGGCTCGGACGTCACGGAGCAGTCGTTGGCACTGTTGCTGCCAGGTGCCCCCTGGCCTGAAGTGGCGCCCTCTGCACCTTCCGCCATGGCCAGAACGTTGGGTGCACAAGCTTCAGCCCCTCCTCTTCTTCCACGAGGTCTTCTGCGTCTCCAATGAGGTAGCACACGGCGGCCCCCCACCCCGGGGCCATCCAGTCGAACTCGCCGTTACGCTTCTCCGCAGGCGTGTTCCACGGCGGCTTCCGCTTGGTCAAGCCCCCCATGCGCTGAAAGCAGCTGCTGTCCCCCTTGGTCTCTGGTGAGTTGCTCCAGAACTGCTCGGGCCGCTGTGAGGTCCCTCACTGTAGCCCGCAGTCGTTCTATGACTGCGTGCTGGTTGACCCCCTTCGGTGCCATCTTCGTCTTCCAGGTCTTGTAGTCGTAGTCGCAGGTACTTGCGGCGCTTGGTTTGGCCCCCATCTTGGCAGTGTCGCCCCCCTTCTGGCAGCGCCGTGTTTGGCACCCTGTCGTCGTCCAGTCTGGCCATGAGCTGCTCCACCAGGTCCCNACTTGCGGCGCTTGGTTTGGCCCCCATCTTGGCAGTGTCGCCCCCCTTCTGGCAGCGCCGTGTTTGGCACCCTGTCGTCGTCCAGTCTGGCCATGAGCTGCTCCACCAGGTCCCGTGCCACGGTTCTGCTCGGCCCCTCTCGTAGGACGGCTTGTAGCACTCGGAGCCAGTGGCGCATCATGGCCGCCGGCTTTGTCAGGAGGCCTCTTCTCTGGCGCTGGCAGTCTGTCCCCTGCTCGTCTCCATGGCTCGGCTCGGCACTGGCTCTTCTACTGCTGTGCTCTTGTTGCATGAGGCTTGCGTGGTCTGCGTCCCCTTTTGGCGACCTACTCAGCCCTGGCGGCGGCGGTCCCTGCTGGTGCCTCCACACGGCTGCCGGTCGCGGGATCAGTTCTATGGCCATTCTTTGCCACTGACCTGGTGGGTATGTAGCTCCTTGCCGGGGCCCCCGCTGTGGTGGTGGGGCGTTTTGTTGGAACGCCCAGTCGTCGCCGGCCTCTGGGCCCACTAGGCCCGCTGCTGCGGTCTCCGTGGCTGCTTCTGGTATTGGTTCGTGTGGCCCTTGGGCACCGTCTGCCGCTTGCTGTTGGTTGGTTGGACCTGCTCTGGCCTCAGGGCCCGCTGCTGCGTGTTGTGGTTGTGCGGCTGCTGCTGCTTGTCGGTGCTCCTGTCGGTTCAGAGTTCTGCCCCCCCGGTTCCGGTACTGCGTGTCTGGGCTGCCTTGACCATGAGCTGTCGCTGGCTGCAGTGCTGGGGCTGCCGTGTTCGCATTGCTGCTGCGGTGGTTCTGCGCACGGCGGGACCGGTGTTTGCATGTGGGCTTGTTGGCACACCGGGCCGGCGCGCAGCGGTGGGTGGTATGTGAGGGTGTACCCCCACTGGTTGGTGCTCGGTGGCATCGAGTACTGCAGTGGTGTCGTGGGCTGTAGCTGCGGGAGGTGTCTGTGGATGTGGTGGCGCCGCCGCGCTGCTGCCGGTGCCACGGGTCTGTGTCCGGGTCGTAGGCTGGTGCGTAGTAGCCCCACGGGTCGTTGTTCCTCTCTCCTGGGCCAAAGCTTCCTCCTGGGCTCGTCTGCGGCGGCGGCTGCTGCTGCTGTGGCGGTTCTTCCGGTTGAGCTTGTTGCCCATGTGCGGGGTTGTCCGCGTGTGTCGGCCCCGTTGGGTGTGTTGTTGGCTGTGCTGTCCCACCGTGGCCGCCGCTCTGCTCCTGGTCGTCGGGCTGTGGTGTCTGTACCGGCTCGTCCGCTTGTGTTGCGGCTGGCGCGCTTGCCGCCGCCCGCAGTTGGAGCTGTAGCCCCGGCACAGCTGGTGCGTTGACGCGCAGGGTCGGCTGGTCCCACGGCGTGGTCTGGGTCCACGGGCTCGTCTCCGGTAGCAGCTGCTGCTGGTCTGTGTCTTCAGTGTTCGTCTGCGGCTGCGGTGGCTGCGTGTGTTCGCTGCTGGGCTTAACGGTGGCTGCGTGCCCCCGCCAGCAGTGAGCTACGGCCCACCAGAGGAGGACGAGTCCCCGCATCTTAGCAGGCTGTCTGTGTTTGTTACGTGTCATGTTGCTTCATGTCGTGGCGTGCTTGGGCACTTGCTGCGGCACTGGCTTCTCCAAAGCGGCTACAGAACAAGACAACTGCAAACGGCAGTCGCTAGGCATGCATCTGTACTTGCACACAGCGGTACGCTCCCCTCAGCTCTGTCAACATGTCTGTATCATTCGTGCTGCGTTGCTACGTCCCCCCGTGCTGTGGTTCGGTGTGAGGTTCTGTAGGCTGCTCTGTTTGCCACTGCACCACTCCACATCGAATTTCGCGATGAAGTCCTTCCCCAACAGGTTCCACACGGTACTGTTTTGTGCCACCCCATGCCACGGAGGTGCTCAAGGGCATCACCGTGCTACTCCCCAAAACGGCGGGGTACCCGCAAGCGTTGGGGGGACACACACCCCATTACCCTCAGCTCCACGGTGCTTATAAGTGGTTCGCGCAGCTCCTGCTCCTTCGCGGGGGGGGCGCATACAGGACGACCAACCGCTCCAATGGGCGGCCAGGGGGAAGCAGGCATGGGAGGCGAGGGCGTGGCTGGGGCTACTCGAAGCCAGAGAAGTTCGAGACTGGGGGATCAGGTAGTGCCCATCCCACAGACTAACGGAGTCAGGCAGGGGTCCCCGGACAGCCCCATCCTCTTCGGCAGGGTGATAGCGGACGACCTGGAGGCGGCCCTTCGCTCCACCAGCCACCTGCTGCCGTCAGCAAGGGACCAGCACAACCACAGTCGGGGGGATCTTATATGGACGACACATACCTTTGTAGCCATGTCGGTCGTGCCAGTGGTAATGTTGGCGTTGCGCACCCGCTGGATCGCCTGCTGGACTCTCCCCCGCTTGGCTTCCTCGCTCTCAAAGGGCCGGGCTTTGATCGGCAGTATGGCGTACCCCCTGCGAAGGCCCGGCACGAAAAGGTCGTCCGCATTAAGTTGCACGTCCAGGCGTCTGAGGACGTCCTTGGCAGCCTGGAGCGTCTGGTCTGCAGCTTGATCTGGGTCCCATCCCCCCAGGATCAACGCCGGTTGCCGGGCGTTGGCCTCTGTGTCCGCCGTGCTTCCTGCCGCCGACGACGCCGGCCGGGCTTCTAGTTCCTTAAGGCGCTGCTCGAACTCCCCTGGGCCTGGCGGAGCTCCCCAAGGATTTTGGCTTGCTCGTCGTAGTTCCCCGTGATCTTGCTGAGGATGCCCATGGTCTTCTCCATCTGGGTCGTCACCCCTTGTTCCACCGAATCGACTCGCCCGCGGATGGCCTGGACATCCCCCTGAGCTTGTTCCAACCGTTGGGCCAGATGTTCTCGGTCGAGGTTGCGTTCAGCAGCCAGAACCTCCTTGAGCATCGCGAGGGTGAGGGGCGGGTCCTGTGTCCGTCCCCTCTTTTGCGGAGAGCCGTCCGCCGTCGGCCCGTTGTCGTCGTCCCCCCCGGGCATCGGCAGATCCCCTGCCGTCTGTCCTCCCACGGAAGTCTGCATTCTCGGTGTTGCCGGAAAAGTATCACGATCACTCCCCCGAGGTTCTTTATCTCCCGATGTCGGTGCGGCGAATCCCCACCTGCAGGTTCAGAGTGCGTAGGCTCGCCCTCTCGTTCTGGTAGCGGGTGTCAAGGTCCCCCGCACGCCGAGCTGCGGTGGTAGATGTGCTCCGTTCGTGCCGTACTCCCTCCGGCGGACCCCCGGCAAGAAGACGCAAAGATCAGCGCGGCCCCCCTTCAGGACGATGGCTCGCCCCCGGCCGGGCCTTTCTCTCAGGTCGGCCCTCGCACGCTCCCGGTTAGAGGCCCTCCCTTCTTTCTGCCAAGGGGCTCGGGCCTTGAACCGCTCACGGCTTGAGCCAAAATGCCAACCTCTCTCTCTCTCTTCTTGCCTGCTTGCCTGCTTGCCTCTGCAAGAAGGTAGGTAGCACCCCGCTCCGTGCACGAGCCCACGTGGGCCTTTGCCGCAAAAGGATCCCCCCACTGTCTTGGCGGCGAGGGCTCAGCTGAACCAATCCCCTTGAGGTCCAAGGGCCTATTGACGCTTGTATGCCCCTCAAAGTCAAAGGGATGCAAAGGGCACGACGGGTAAAACAGACATGACCTGAGATGCCGAACGATATGCAGCAACAGAAGGTACAAAGTTCATGCAGGAGATTCTCTGAAGCAGGTGTCAGGCTGCATACAGCAAGGATAGGTGGGCGCTGCAAGGAATTCCACTACTTCGAACGGTGTCCAGCCTCGAGCTCCGAGGTGCTCTTCAGCAAATACCTCGGCAAAGCACATCGGTGGGACTCCAGGCCCTGTGCCATCCGACACAAAGATGTAACATCTCGAACAGCCACGGGTGCAATGCCAAGCTGCTGTTGATCATACGTAAAGAAGAAGAGCTCGCCGCTCTTGGAGTTAGTACCAAACCTCGCGCATTTCGAACAGGCCTGGCTTGCCTCTTGCCTCCTCCTCTCACTCGAGTCTTATTCTGTCCTGAAATAAGACCCCTTGGTTCCTCTCCGGGTTAGAAAAGCCTCCTTGGAGGAAACGGAGCCCCGCTGCTGCGCCTCTCCACTCTGTATGCCGAGGGGCTCAATGAACTCGAAGTCCGTCCGACAAACGGAGAGACAGTAGGACTCACTGGAGATGCCGCAGGCACCTTGGCTCGCCAACGCATTTCTTTCGACTCAGCAGCCAGGAGCGGTTTGCTCGCTTCGTTTCCCGAAGGTAGCACAGCTCGCTCACAGCCCTGGCTCATCATCTGCTATTGTTCGGAAACACTGCCACAATCACTCCAACCGCTCTTGCTTTATTGGTGCCAAGCAACACCGGACCTCCGCGAAGAGTCTGGGAGCAAACTCTTCTATTTCGAAGGAGTGCTCCAAGCCTGGATGCCGCACAGAACATCCACTGATTCCTTGTGATCCGCGTGACAACTTAGGCTTTTATTTATGACGAGGCACACGTCTGCGGGCTGTATGCAGAGCCACTAGGTGGCACAGGAAAAACGCGAATATGGTCCCGAGTACAGTCGGAATAGCTCAGCCTCGGAAGAACAATGTGATTCAGATCGCCAAGTCATTCACAGGCTCACAGGATGTTGTAGCAGCTCTGAGAACTTCATTTCCTTTGCGGCTTCAGGCGCATTGGCAGCCGCGTCTCGAAGGCCGCCCGGCACTTGTCCCGGCCCCCGGCTGCATTGGTAGCCCAAGTGGTGATCAAGTCGGAGCAAACCTGAATGTGAGCTCAAAGCCGGATGAGTGTTGAGCTGGCTGGCTTGCGGGCTGAGATGGTGGATTGATTGCCTCCAAGTGGCAACGCTCACATGTATTCCGACCATCGCCATGATGGAGAAATTCTCGGCGGCCGCTTCACGTTTCGGAGTTGCAAATACTGAAAGTCTTTCGACAGCAGGCAGAGTTCACAGAGCAAATTGCAGGAGTGTCCGCTGCAACTGCAGCAGGAAAGTCTGGGTAGTGGGCGTAGTTGCTGTGCTCCTTGCTGACAGTGACATCGCAGCTATCGTCATGCTCGTGGCCTGAGCGATTGCGCGTCTTGGTTAGCTGCCATGGTGCAGGAGCTCGAAACTATGACGCCAAGCGTGAGCTAACATCGCAATCGGTCGCCAAGGCTCGAATTTCCTCGAGGATGGTATCGCTTGGAAAATCGTGCCTTGCACGAAACTGTGAGGGACACTTGGGAGTTGAGGCAAACCATTCGCAAAAGCCAAAGCTGACGAAGCATTCTCGATTCAGAGGATAGCCGAGATACGGCAGCCACTCCCGCGTATCGTCGAAGTTGCCCAAGCCCTCTGCCGACACTTGGTACTCCTCTGCGATCACAGCATCATCCCTGTAACATAAGATTTAATTCCAACAAAAACTTGTAAACCCAAGCACACGACCTTGGACCCCAGCTGGACTACTTTTGCAAGCTCCCTCGTCTCGCAAACCTGTGCAATGTCGAATCAGACATAGGCTGTGGCCAGAGAATATCAGGCCAACCCTCCCCTCCAGCACGGCACGAAACCTCCACTTAACGCAGCCCATGGCTCCTGCCATGCAGCCTCCAGGCCGTTTACCAGCTTGCAGCAGCCATCCTCGGCTCTGAGCCACAAATTACAAACTTTTCTAGCTGAAAGAAGCATGTAAGTGACATGATGTGACAGACAGCCTCGACATCCCATGCTCCTCTCCGTCACAGGACCGAGAATTTCGCCCAGTCTAGCTCCGGCGAAAGGGGTCACTCTACGAGCAGCAGCGCTAAAGTCACTGGTCGCCATGGATACTGTACCTTGTGACGAGCCAACTTCTGCGTCGTCATCATATGTGGCACCGCCAGGCAACACACAACGAGACATGTTCACCAGCCCAGGAGAACATAGCATGACACAAGTCAGAGCACAGGTCTGCACACGTCAGGGCATTGATTTCACGAAACTCACAGTGCGATGGTGGAGGAACATCGGTCTCTCTGACGGCTTAAAATTGCTTCATTGCTGACTGGCGGCCATCACAAGGCGGCCTTGGTTGACAGCGCAGACGAGGAACGAAGGCGAGCATCCTGCATTTGCCAAGCCACGGGTGTCCCGTCGCAGCGGGAACGACGAAGAGCCCTGGGCAGATGCACTGATGGCTCAAACAAGGCAATGCCGCAATGCCCATATCCCAGCAGTTCAGAAGCCTCCCAGATCAAAGCAGCGAAATACTGGGGCCGCCAGCATTTTCGGGTGGGTGCAAATAGTTCCAGTCTGCTGCCCGGGCAAGGTCCAAGGCCCACAGATCCAGCAACTCCTACTTCCACAGACACTCATGCTTCTGGTAATGCACATTCCTGCCATCAGGCTTCCTCCTATTGAACTGATGCATTCGGGCGGCCTTCACTCAAGCCAGCTCAAGCCCCTCGAAAAGCAACGTTATTAATTACAGGCCGTTTGCACGGCTGCTTCGGAGGCCAGTGAAGGTGGTACTTTGCTCTTGTCTCCGCAGTGTGTCTCATAATGTCAGAGGCCATAACACGAGTATCCTGTCAAAGAACAACCGTTCACTGACAAAAGGCCATCTGTCAAGCTCTGTGAATTACCTTGGGTGAATGATCTTGGCTTTAACAAGAGTTCAAAAACGTGGAACCCACTCCTCGCTGCGCCCTTTCTCGTGCAGGAACAGGGCAAAGTCTGCCTGGGCAAGTTGACAGAGCCCTCCTGGGAATTCTCACAATTTGATGTCCTTACCGCTTGCTTGCATAGTTTTTCGGAGCAGTTGCATTCCGCGTCGAGCCCTGGCTACAGGCCAGTGAGCGTCTCTGCTACACCTCAGATGCAGGTTTCGGGGTCCGGCTTACCGCATCTCCCTTCGGGCCAGGTGTAGGAGGCTTCTTGAGGCGGCGCTTCGAGCGCGGCTTGTCTTCGACCAGAGCACCCTTGCGCTTTTCGCGGTCCAGGTTGCGTTTCAGCCAAGTCCGCACAGCTTGCCGCGTCCGGGCGGTGTAAAGCACTTCACCAGATCGACCCAACACTCGAATCGACCGAGCGTCCCCGCTGCCGCTTCCGCTGCTCCGGCCCAGCCTAGACGGCGAAGGTGGCGCTTGGCTCACAGAGGCAGCATGTGGGGAGGGCGGCAAGCCGGACTCAATGTCCGGCCCTGCACGGCTTTTCATCGGTCCTGGCCACGGCTCAGTGTCGCAGAAGAGATTACAAATATCCCGGCAGCACGACCGACAGCAGCGTGGCTCTTCATCGCCCAAACCATCCCCAATGGACTGTGGCCTGCGGGTGTCGCTGTCGATGAGTAGCCACCATGCCAGCATTCCAAGAACAAAGGTACTCGAGCAAATAACGACGAAGACGCCCACAACCCCCACACAGTGGATGTGATATGTGAAAGCTCGCCCATACAGCGCCATACTGTAAATTGCCAAGCCCATACTGACTGCATTTACGGCGCGCCCAAGACACCCTAATCGCGGACCAAGCCATTCAAACCATCTAAGTTTGCATGCACAGAACAAGCAGCCACCCATGTCGATCATGACATAAAGGCTTGTCCAGAATACCAGCATTGACCAAAAGCCGTCCACGCTAGCTGTTGTCGGGCACGTCGGCAAAGTCTTCGGCTTGCCGATGCCGTGTATGACTAAGAGAAAGCCCATGCTGAACAGTCGAATGCCTGCGAGGATAAGAACAACACAGACATGCTAAAACTGCGTCTGCCTCCGAGACAGCGTTCGTTTCACTATACAGATGCTGTAGTAAGTTTTCAAGCAAAACAAACGAAAATGGACATTGCCAGAAGGCTCCATATTGCGCAACGCTCCTCACTTTGCAGTGGCGCACCCACAGCATGGCGCGAGGGTGAAGCCATGGCATCGACGGTGACGGGGACCACTGTGCTTAGGGGTTGACTGGCCGGTTGGTTGGATTTTGGTCATGCTTGATCTGAAAGCCTGCAAAAAGAAGCTCGGAACTCCCCCTGGCCCTGGCCAGGCCGGCTTTGGTCTTCGAGGCGCATCCTAACTTGGAGCCTTAAGGCCCTGGCCAGTATCCTGCCATCCCGAGCGAGGCGATGTGGGAGGTCGGAGTCCGTGGCCTAGACGGGCACAGGCACTTCAGCCTTCAAAACAGCACGGACCTCCTCCAAACTTGACCCCGTCCATTTTTCAGGCCACCCGCGCTAGGCAAGATTTCTGCCGTGCGATTACACGTATCTGATGCACTACCTTCGCCCGTAAGAGTGACAGCCCTCGGGTTGTCGCTGTGCGGTGCTCGGTAGATGTCGTCAGCAGCACGCGGGCTGGTATGCAACAAATAACATCTGTGCAGCAACCTTCTTGAGAGCATTTTCCTCTCTGAGGCGTGCCTTGTGCATTGCCTACCTCGGCAGCATGTGACAAAAGGCTATCTTTACAGCACCTCCAAGGTGAACACTGAGTCGGCGTGGGGTGTCTAGAATCTAGAACACTGTGCAGCACTGGCTGTCCTGCTTCTTCTTCTCTACGAAGGCGAACCAAAGCGACGTGGCCCTCGCGATTTCCATCTTGTTAAGCTCTCCGTCTCCCATGACGTCTGCCTGCTTCATGACCCAGTCTGCCTCTGCATCCTCTACGTCTATGCCTCCGTTGAGGTCTGTCAGGTATTGCTTCAACTCTTCCCGAGACAGTTTTCCTGTTTTGGAGACATCAAACTTCTCGAGTTTGGACTCAAAAAGCTGTCGATGCTCCGTGAAGGTATGCCAGCAGGAGAGCAGCTCTTCCAACTCTGAGGCCTCAATGGAATCATCTCCGGCTTTGTCATAGCACTTCAGCAAAAAGTCCACTTGGTCTTCGCTTGGAGGTGTTCCTGGTGGTGTGGAGGAATCGGTGTCTGTTAGTAGCTTCACAACCTGGCTACGCTCCAGTTTGCCCGTTTTGTTCGTGTCATACGCCTTGATGATCTTGTTGAGCTTGACCTTCCGCTGGTACTCATTCCATGCAGCCTCCTGTCGTTTCTGCTCTGCGGCAGAAACTGGAGTTGGACGATATCCATGATTGTGCTTTTGTTTGCTGGCTCTGCGTGCGGCCAAAATGGCAGCCACGTTGCCAACGGGCATGGCTTAGGATGGAATCGGCGCCAGATGGTGGCTCTAATTACTACCCCACACAAACCCACAAGCGTACATGCTGCAGGAACCCGCATTTCGCATCATTTCGCAGTCGGCCATCTGAACCAACACTCTGTCTGTAAACAGGTGCTTACGAGTCTTCTAAGTCCTCAGAGCCTGAAGCCGAACAGAGCATCAGAGCAAAAGAGCCTCAGAACAGCTGTATCAGAAAAGCACCGAAGTGAAAGACAGCCCTCTGGCCTCGGAGACTTGTTCCAGCTGCCGGACGGAGTTCACCTGCCGGGCTCCAGAAATAGAGCCAGCAAGGCCCGAAGTGTCAGCTTCTGAATCAAGCCGGCGCACCACCAGCGCTGCCGTGTCGCTGGAGGCACAGAGGCCCATGGTCGGCGCTGCTACATGAAGCCGACGCAGACGCGGCACAAGGCCACTAACATCAGCTCTAGTTACATCACCTGGTACCACCTAGGTTGGGACTGGACTGGGACTCGTAGAGTCACTCAAGTTTCATTACAGTAGTAACTCCGTGCCCTGAGGGCTTGCGACCTTTTGCTCTTCCGGATTGCTTGCTCCATTCCTGTGCCTCCTGCATCGTCGAGTAAAGAACCCTTAAATCTGAACCCAAGATCCTGAAGCCCTAAAAACTGCAAAGCTTTCGTCTCTCGCTTCTTTCATCTTGAACTCTGAACAGACAAGGCAGGCGAGTCTGACTATCAAGCCAAGTCCATGTATCAACTGGCAGACTGCCCACATGGCTTAGGCACCTTCCGCACGGACGCTTGCGAGCACCGCTTTGCCTCTGCCACAGCTTGCCTTGTCGAGTGTCATCGATGTCAGGAGATCCGTGGCTGCGCTCTTCCTGGAAGGCTCTCTCTCAAGTCTCAATCTCAAGCCAACCGTTTCTCGCGACAGAGGGCAGAAGGGACATTTGCACAGCTGAACAGGACGGTCAGGGCTGTGGCCGGCAGAGGTGCACTACAAATCAGACGTCTTACGAGCGTGGTCAACGAATGCATGAAGGAGCTGTCGCCCGACTCATCTTTGCCAATGCTTTTGCGGCGAGTCCTGCTGCCTGCCTGATTTGGCAGGCGGCAGTTCTGTAGTGAAATGACTAGAAGCAGCTTTTCAGGCATCAACCCATGTTCCGCTACCAAGCTTCAGCCGCGACAGCATAGACGGCCACATGTCTGCTTTCATTGTTCTGCGATGCCTGAACAGTGTCTCATGTACAGAGCCAGTGGGGCAAGCGTGGTGCTGCTTTCCGGCTGACGAGCGCCAAGGTTTTTACTCACAGGACGCCCGCAAAACCATTAACTGTCACAAGATCTGCAAGGCCTGCACACTTTCGGCATGCTTCTGATTGCACCCCTAGCTCCTTTATGTCAGCCACTGCACGAGGCCAGGGATGCAGGCCAAGCCCCAATGCTGGCACCAACCTTGAACCTCAAACCCTGATGCGCGCTGCAGAGCTTGGGCCCCCCGAGGTCTTGGGAGCATCGAGTGCGCGAGAATTAAGCCTTGATGACTGCCTTATACTGCTGAGTCGACAGCGGCGGGTTTCGGCGGTCACACTCGCGAAGGTTTCGACTTTCACGGTCGCACACACAGGCAAGGATCCACGCGTCTCAACTCATGCCACAAGCGGCGGGTTTGGGGTTCAGGAGTTCCGGATTTCCACACCACGAACTTCCTATTCAGGAAGCTTGCTTTGGACTGTTCTCACACCCAAAGCTTTGAAGTTTCCAGCCCTCATATCATCCCCGAACTCCCTGAACGGCTTGTCAGCCCAACAGGAAGCCACCGTCCGTGATCCTTCCTGTAACCAGTTCTACTGGTGCAGCCCTTCCTCGCGTACAAACCATCTATCCCGTTCACGCCCTTCGAAAGCCAATCCGTGCCCCGACCAGTAATGCTGTACAATGACAAACCAACATCCCAATTAGGACTGCGCAATGACAATGAGCATAAGAGGGTTTGAAGTGTGAGGCCGTGGAGCAGGGCTCATGAAATGCGTCAAAAGAAGTATTTCTCAGGACGTGGTGCAACACTGGCTCTCAGGTTTTCGGTCGACAAAGCCGTACCAGAGTGACGTGGCCAACTCAAGCTCCATTTTGCTGAGTCCACCATCCCTGATGATATCCGAAGCTTTCATGACCCAGTCCACGTCTGCTTCTTGAACATCATGACCACCATTTAGGTCAGTGAGATAGGCTTTGAGTTCTTCCTTGGAAAGCTTTCCAGTCTTTGAAACATCATACTTCTCAAGCTTGGCATCAAAAATGTGACGTTTGTCGGTGTAGGTGTACCAGCAAGACAAAAGCTCTTCCAGCTCCGCTGTTGCAATGCACCCATCCTCTTGCACCTCACATAGCTTGAGCAGGAACTCCACTTGCTCCTGGGCTGATCTGTTTGGCATGCCGTAAGGTTTGGATTCAGCTGAGAATTCGGGCAGGGGCAAGGTATGCTGTGTAAAACATCCTAGCCAGACGTGCTTTGCGAGAATCTTCGGTTGGCGGAGTTCCTGGCGGGGTGGAGGAGTCGGTGTCGGTTAACAGCTGCACCAACTGGCTCCGCTCCAGCCTGCCCTTTCCGTGCATGTCGTAGTCTCTGATTGTGAAATGCAGCCTTGCCTTCCGTTGCAACTCGCGGACCGCAGCTTCGTGGCGATCGTAGCCATACGTGTAGCGACTTGATCGGTACCCGAACATTCCCGAGGAGACAGACTTGGAGCCAGAGCCGCATGCAGCACGAGCGGCCAAGACGGCCCCAACGGACATGGCACGACCTTCTCAAGCGTGGCCAGTTTGCAAAGTTCGCACTGGATCTCTCTGTCTTTGTGAGTACCGATACGGCGATCCACAAGACACTCTGTCCACCGCTTCAGCGATGTGTCTGCTTTCTGCGAGCTCCTGACATGACCGGGCTTGAACCTGCAGGGGCTTTAGACGAAAAAGACAGTGACGGGCTCCACAGGCTGCCAAATGAAAGTGCCAGTCCGTGAACACCACCCAGGCTATGGCCCGCAACTGCTGCCGCTGCTGCTGCTGCTGCTGCTCCACTACTACCACTACCACTGCCGCAGCCACGGCCACGTCCACGAAATACTACTTCTACTACGACGACGACGACTACTACTAACTACTACTCCTACTCCTACTCCTACTCCTGCTCCTGCTCCTGCTCCTGCCCCATACTCCTACTCCTACTCCTCCTGCTCATGCTCCTGTTCCTGCTCTTGCTACTGCTACTGCTACTGAACTTGCTACTGCCACTACTCCGACTTCTACTTCTACAGTACTTCTACTTCTACTAACCTGGCTACTTCTTTTTCTACTTCTCCTACACATGCTACTGCTACCCCCACTCTGTTGCTGCCAGTGCGAGTTGGGCGAATGAGGAATCAAAGTATTGACAGCACATCTGGTTCTGATAAAGATAGCACAATAATAGTGGTCTCCCACTTCGTCTTCTAATACTCTTCTATTGCTTCTATGCTAGCTGCTAGCTGCTAGCTTCTTGCTGCATCTTTTACTTCTGCTGCTTAATCTGGGACTAGGCGCTGTCATCGTCACAGTTGTACATATAGAGCAGTAAACGTCCTACTCCAAGATGTTGTAGTGGCAACAGTATGCGACGGTCGCAGTGCAAAACAACAGAACGCTACACTTCAACCCCAGGATTTCCACAGGAGCCTAGCGCGCGCAGCTCGCAGCTCATGAACCTCACGTTGTGAAGCACGATAGCTGGCTGCACATGGCAGCCGGACATAGAAGAGTAGCCCTGTGACGTGGCAAGATGGGCTCAACTGTCCGATGAATTTTGTTTGCTGGAGCTTCCAAAGGAACTGTCAGAGGCTTACCTGAAGAAAGCACGGTCAGCAGCAGGCATGCCAAACGAAACAATGCATACTTCCAGCTCTGAGCAAGCTGATCACATGGTGCAACTACCTTGCCTGGGTGCCGCTCCCCCTCAAGGATCTCCACGCCAACTGTGGCCTCATCAGCTGGGTAGTCGTCGTATTGTGTTGGGCAGTATTGGGCTTGTAGGCAGGCAGTCTCCACTCATTCAAGACCTAACACAACCCGCAGCGAAGGCGGTCTTTTGCAAGCATCTCTGTTGGGGGGATCACCTACATGAAGAGGGGCTCTCTATGAATGCCAGCTCCATGTCTCGTGGCACGAGAGCGGCTGCTTCCTCTAAGCATATCCCTCGGTGTCTTCCAATGTGACCTTGATGATGTAGCCTGATTAGCCACCTGGGTGTCATCCAAGCCCGCTCGAGGAGGCATCTCAAAGCGAGATGCAAGCGCGTCAAAGAAGGGGCGATACTCCGCACCCTCCAGGTCAAGCATGTCGTACTCGCCATCCACCTCCCATGCTGAGAAACCCTTCCTTGGACGTGGGGCAGGACCAAACACAATCAACATTGCACAATGACCGTTATCTGAGTCCCTCTGAACACATCCAAGGGTCCCGTCCATCTTGCGATCCTGCACTGCCTGCGCTAGGCGAGGGTATGGGCCAAAGCTTTGCCCGGCCCTCTTGTAATGCCAGCTGCGGTAGGGGTGCGTCTCGTTGAGCCACCTCACCAGCTCGGCTGTGGACATGACATAGAAGGGGTCGGTGATCACCTCTGACAACCTTGAAGGCCAAGTTGGGCAAAATGAGCACTGGCTTCTCCTTGTCGTCATGCTTGGCAACGTCCTTGGCATGACGACTGCGGAAGTGGAACTGCACCGGGAAGGAGATGTTCTGCCATTGGCAGTATGGACTGCAGCGGCTAGGCTGCTTGTTGTCAGACAGGAACATGCAGGAATGGTCCTCATCAGTGGTAGGGGACTGGAACCATGAGAAGCTGGTCGTTTCGGAAAATCGCCTGAATCATGACCATGATCGCAATGTTCATGGTATCAGCAGTGTCATCCCTTATTCTGCGCAGTGCTGCTGTTCGAAGTCAGCCTGGCATCTTTGCCGGCTGCAACTACAANAAAATCGCCTGAATCATGACCATGATCGCAATGTTCATGGTATCAGCAGTGTCATCCCTTATTCTGCGCAGTGCTGCTGTTCGAAGTCAGCCTGGCATCTTTGCCGGCTGCAACTACAAAGCGCTTGCCGCCGCCAAGGTTGGCAACGCGCCCAACGCCAAGGCCGAAGCAGTGGAAGTGTCCTTCTGCGGTAGGTCGGCGACGTTGCACAACCACGGCCCGGTGAGTGATCCGTTCGATGGTGTGGAGTGGTGGGATGCATCGTAGCAGGGGAAAAAACTCACGGGCCAGGAGTCAAAGACCCTGAAGAATCATGTGGGCTCCTATTGGCTTTACGGGCGCTNGAGTGATCCGTTCGATGGTGTGGAGTGGTGGGATGCATCGTAGCAGGGGAAAAAACTCACGGGCCAGGAGTCAAAGACCCTGAAGAATCATGTGGGCTCCTATTGGCTTTACGGGCGCTGGCCGCCGTTGCACGGAGCGCTTGCAGCTTCTTCGAGGGGGCAACCAAACACTCAGCCACGAATCCATGCAGGTCTTCGGAGCGGAAGCTTGTTTGCAGCATTGCCAAGCGTCACAGTAAAGTCCAGAACCGAACGGACCAAAGAAACATAGTCTTTGTCCTTGAAGTCGGTGTTGTAGTCTTCGGAATAAAGCGGTGGCAGCAAGCCACGGCCAAGCTGGACCACCGAGCGCCCGTAAAGCCAATAGGAGCCCACATGATTCTTCAGGGTCTTTGACTCCTGGCCCGTGAGTTTTTTCCCCTGCTACGATGCATCCCACCACTCCACACCATCGAACGGATCACTC